>JAMQGT020007457.1:0-65000 GCA_024447675.2 Pterophyllum scalare | reverse complement strand
TTTCCATATTTTGAGCGCTCAGGCCAGCATAATGGACTTTCACTTTAGTCTCCAACAGGCTGGTGACAGCGCTTGAAAACTCACTGCTATGCACAGCAGCACCACCACACTGTTTCTAACTGGTAATGTTTCATTTAATTGCTTTCACTTTGGAATGTGCTTAACTTTTCCTGTAATGTATGTTTACCTCAGTTTTGTTTCACATTCACTTTGTACAGGTCGAAGACAAAAATCTATTTGGAATAAATGGAAGGACAGCTTTTCTTAAGTTGGGTTTAATTCAATCAAGCCTGAATCCATTTGTTGTTTAGAAAGTAGCCAAAAATAACAGTAAAAGTCACAGACTTTTGTTAAGTCAAGTAACGCGGACTCAACCTTAATCATCTGCAGACTAATTGTGGTAACATGCGTGGTCACCCTCTACAACCCAGTCTGTTTTGAACAGGAAACAAACTTGCTTTCATGCATGAAAACCAGTCACAACTTGGCTGTCAACATGAGTAGTCTGCATCTTAAGACTTTTTTCACAGCATTTTTTCCAAGGGCATTATGGGAAATTAGGCCCTTTGAATATAAACATTTGGCCTCCAAACTACAAACACTCCTTGCATTTACTTCTTTAAAATCAAATACTGAAATTTAACATTTAATCCTCCTCCTTACACTCAGTATTTCCCCACATTAACTGATTTTAAGTTGATTACTACCACTTTCTAATTATTTTCCTACTTCTGTTAACAACTGTCAGAAAATGAAATACAATTTCCAACAGCCAAAGATAACAGATTCGCATGTCTACTTTTTCTCCAACTAGCAGTCCTGGGTTTTTCTTGCTCTGAGGAATTTTTGCTGTCCCCCTGCAAAGAGCTTTTCCCCCAGAGGAAAAGGGAAGGAAAACTACAGAATTTACTCAAGCCTAATAACCAGTCAGTAAGGTTAAAAAAAAGAAAAAAAAGAAAGGAAATTGAAAAGAGTTGATTATCTTTGCATCAGCTGGCGCAGCTCTGCTCAACTATTTTAAGTAGAGCTACTACTTGTATCATTCCCAAAAGTATAATCTAAACTAGTATCTATATAGTGATCTTAAATGTAAAGGAAAATTTCCCCTCCACGCTTCATCTGTCTCCTCTTACAAAACACGCCCAGTATCCTAACAAAACTGGCAGCACTGCTCAACTCATCACATAACAGCCTCATCACAGCCTGTCCGATGTATTGAGCTGGTATAGCACACAGAGCCACGTGCAGCGGGACACGGTGAAGGTGGAGCTACGCAGGATCCCGGTCACCTGCTGGAAAGATCCGAGCCCGGGGTTCAACTCATTCATCCAAGCAGGAACGCTGTGTAGTTTGGGAGAAGGATCTGAAATTAGACAAATCCATCAACGGCTCAGTGGGTACTTCCTAAATATAGGAGCAAGAACGGAGACACTCCTGAAAGTCAAACCAAATCTTGTGTAAACAAAAGTGCCTGCTTTATCTCAAGGCCTCCATTTCGCCTTCCAGGGCCGCATCAAGTCATGGTTTTGAAAGGTGTTGTATAAAAATGTAAAATAGACTGTAATGCCCTTTTGTCTCTGCTTAGTGTCTGCGTGGACCATTACATTACCTCTGTTTAAAATAGACGCGGTCCCTGAATTGAAGCTACAGTGGGAATATTGGGATATGTCCCATGTGGCGCTCCCAAATACAGTTCTCACTGTGAAATTGACTTATGGGTTTCTCTAAATAATACTGAAGCCCAACATCGATGCACTGTCAGTAAGCTACTGAATGAGTCTGTGCCAGAAATAGAAAACCTAGTAAAAATAGTCTAAATCAACAGTATTGAGCAGGTTTCAAATATCTTGCCTGTAAACAACAGCAGCCTCTATGTCAAATTAGTTGTTCCGCTTGGAAGTCAACCAGTGACCCAGTGAAAATGAGCTTTTCCTCTTTTCCCCTAATCAAAAGTCAATAACCAATGACTAATATTAGACGGGGGCATCTACAGTGTGCAGATTGCATAAGCCTGAACTAAGCTCTACAAGGCTGAACAACCTGGTGATAGGAAATAATCCATAATGACACAGGATGAAAGAAATTCCACAATAAACATAGTTAATTTCCTTTTTCGATTTTTATTATTTAAAAAAGATGAAATTCAGCCTGAACTCCAGTGTGTGTGATGTTTGTGTAGTTCATAAACTGGCCTCCGGGTGGCATCCCTTCACCCGCGCTGCATGCAGCCTCACTTCCACACTGACCCTGCCTGGTTTTAGCAGCTGGGTTCCCATGGCAACCCCAGTCGGTCCATACCACTCCTCTCCCTCTCTTCCTAAGCCAGGCTGCACTTGTATCCTTCCATTCCCAGACACACTCATACATCAACACACAGCAGAGCCGTGGCCTGCGCTGGCTTTCTCTTACTGTATTTGTGTCACTGTATACTGCGTTTGTTTGGTGGGTGGGCCAAGCAAATTCACAGCTTGTGAAGACACTGTTTTAGAGATCCACCTTCTCAAGCACATGACTAAAATATATCACAAGCTCTAGGTAAATGCTTTCAGAGTGAAGTGACCAGGAAGTATCTGCGTGGCAGCCTTAATAAGAGCTGGACAACTTCTCTAAATAATCAGGAAAGGTGCTTCAATGCTTCCTTTACTTAGGATACAGTGGAGCATCCTTTATGAAAGGAAAAGAGATATTGTACCCCATAATTCATAGCAACGCACTACTCAACCATCAACCGATCAACATAACTGACCAGTGACACACCACGTAAATGTGGAAAACACCATTTTCCATTTCATGTCATAACCTGCTGATGTGTTTGATGAACTATAAACATTAAGCTGCTATAATAAAATCTTGCCTTGCATTGCATGAAACAACCTGGAAGGACTTTAAAGTATCAAAAGACGCACTTTTTGTAGTCCATCATTGTAGTTTCACCACTGCAGAACCATGTCAACAACATCCACCATCACATTATTAACGAGGCTTGCGCAAGTGCAGTCAGAGTCTCTGCACACTGCAGTTCTCTTTTACTATATCCTTATTAACTCTCCTTTTCAGCTTTTCTTGATCCCATTACATTTTCCATCAATGTCAAGATAAAGTTATTAACATACTTTTTGGACGACTGAACCACAGCCACATTTTAAGTAAAAAGGCAAGAATGTAACATGTAGTGTGAGGCATGCAAAGAAAGCAGAAAGTCAGTAAACTGTGGCATAACTTTAGACACAGTGTCAGCTGTGGCAAAAAAAAAACAAAAAAAAACGGGCTAATAACTGGGTGAGTCAAACAGGTCTGTCCAAGGTAATACAAATGAAAATGAAAATGAAAATTATGCTTTACGACCAAATGGTAAATGCAAACCATTGGTGATACTGCGGCAGCTTTGTTTCAGCTCTACACAGGGGGAGAGACACATCTCACCTACTACAATCATCTTTTGCTAGCTGGCAGCTGAATTACTTGCATGTAAAACAAGTTCATATTTCATTAGTGTCCGATGCCAGTTAATGCCAGTTGGGTCTAAGATGAAACGCAGCCACCTTCCCCCAGAGTAGACAATGGAAAAAAAAAATGGATACAGCATTCATGAGGCTACCTACTGATTGGTGAGGTTCCATTCTGAGGCCTTGGATCTGGCTGTGAAACCACATGCTCACTGGTTAATGACTTGTGATTGGCAAATTATTAGCCAATGAGCACACATTGGATAATCCTCCTTTTTGACTCCAATAATGATCATGATTTACAAATTGGACTTATTGTTTTATTCCGTATGATCTAAAAAGTAGCATTCGAGCCCATTTACTCATCATAAAGTTGTTTACTGCACTCACAGCAAGGGAACCAAGGGCTGTTTTCCCCATAGACTTCTATACGAAAAGAAGTCTTTATGCAATCAGACAAGTTGGTTTAAGATGCTTCTGCACAGGTTTCACTTTTCAGACCGTACGCTATTCTCATCTTTTTAGTCTGTCTATGACCCCAACAAATGGCAGCACTCCTCTGTCTCTCAATATGAGATGGAAAGTCCAAAGATAGAAAATAAGATGGATGAAATCCGAGCAAACCAGCACAGTTCTGCAGGATTTTGATCCAGTAAGTTATCGGTCTCTAGGCTGTGTCAGAGTAAATGTCCATAAAACCCAGCAGGTGTGTGGACATGAACATGCACGGTAAGAAAGTCTACTGTTGCCGGTATTGCGTTAGCTGCACTCTACAAACTAATCTGGCAACATGTGCGTGAGTGTAACATTATGTTTCCTGCAATCTGCCACACATTTCAGCAGCACTGAAAATGACTGAAGTGAATATTTAAAAATGTAATTAAACAGTCTCAAACAATTCAAACAAATGTGCAATATTGTACAGTGAACATTTAGTATATGAACTCTTTTTTTTTGGAGTATTTTCTTACTTTTTGGCTGATATTCTTTGACTAATAAATCAGTCATCAGGAACATACCTCGTACAGATTAGTTTCCTCTATCATTCCTGTGATACAAGCAGATCAGGAGAATAGAAGCGACATGATTTGCTGTGTTGCGTGATTAGTGGAATGAGCACATTGTGTCACTCCTTTCCCAATGAGCAAGTGCAAACAGGGTCAGAGAACCCAAACGGGTATCACAGATTACTGCAGCAGGGAAAAAAGAAACCCTTACTCAAGTCAGTAAAATTAGATCAGGATAAATAAAGAATGAATAAAACAATGATATCTGACAGACTTAATTTCTACACTTAAAAGAGTTTTCAAGCACAATAAGTCTCCTTTTGCTTATCATTAGGCCAATATATTTGGAAAAATGTTCATCAAAGCTGTGAATTAACAAGTAAACAATGGTCATAAAATAATCAGTGACACTCATGTTCCTGAAACTATTCTAAAAACTTTTAACTGCAATTCTGCCATTTCAATCATAGCAACAGCAGCAGGAGCAGCCATAATAGTAGTCCTCTTCTGTGAATGGATCATGCCTGGTAACCTTTGGAAAAATGGCACCAAATGTGCTTTTAAAATAAATACAAGTGGATAATACTAAACCAACTGTAGATGTTAAATGCAATCATTTAGCATTTAGTAAAATGTACCAGGCTGTGCCCCAAAACCCAAATATATTCAAGTCTACAATAAAGTGAATCTCAAAACCCACATGATCGAGAAAATGAAACAAGGAAATGTAAATTAACTGATTAATTTGTATCAGCATTATATTCCAGTGTTCACACAGAGGCCGTTTCCTGCACATACATGTAAGTACATTTGCCTTTGTTTAACCTGTAGCAGCTGTGAAAGCACATCAGGAGAAGAATTGCATTTCTGAATAAATATTGCTTTAGCGGAGAGTATCACTCACCGAAAAACCACAACAGGAAAAGAAGAAGAGGAAGAACCGGATGTTCACTGGTGTAGCATATTCTCTTTTCATGACCCTCTTAGACTTTTTTGGGGGGGGGCATTTTCTACTTGGTTACTTTCAGTATAATAAAGCTGTAAAATCTCAGGTTACGAATGCCTATAACAATAAATCACCCAACTAGGTGTTTACTTAAGTTAGTCTCTAAGCTACCTCTTTTAGCTCAGCCTGACAAAACACCCCACAGCTCAAATTGTCAACAAACCAGTTTGACACACACACAAAAAAAGAAAAGGGTGTGTGTGTAAAAAAAAACCCACATATATATATATATATATATATATATATATATATATATATACATACACACACACACACCCCTATATATATACACACACACACCCTATATATATATATATATATATATATATATATATATATATATACACACACACACACACACATATATACACACACACCACATATACACACATACCCTATATATATATATATATATATATATATATATATATATATCTCTTTGTGCCCATTCTGACCACATTCCACAGGAGGTGAAAGGTTAAGCTTGTTTGACTAGTGACTGAGGTGAAGGGAGACCTTTTGCCTGGGTGTGGCTGGACACAACTACCCTCTAGCCTCACTGATAGCTGGGCCTGCATGCTACAGCAAACACTAGGGCCAAACTTGGAACAGTGCTCTGAGGGTTTGAAATCCCCATGTGTGACAAAACATGCTAAACACACATGGTCATGTGCTCCTTGATAGATTTTGTATGGCTCCAAGTCTGCTGTTGCTCACTCTGCTAGGCTGGGGGAGTGTGTGTGGAGCTGGTGAGGAGCACTGGTCATGATTAGGCAGCAAAATGTATCCTCGCGTGTCAAACCTCACTTTGATCCATTCAGCTTCCCCTCTCTCTGTCTCACCAGTGAAAGAAATGGTTGAGCTCTGTGTGTGTGTGTGTGTGGGGGGAGCATATGAGTGCATTCATACACTTACAATGATTTGTTTTATGTCAGGGCATTAAGAGAAAGTATAGTCAGGCAGTGTATAGTCTCTCACACGCACGCACATACACAGAAACACACAAAACCCACAAAGAGGCGTTTTGTGTCTCACCTTCTGCTACTGACCTTCCCTTTGTTTACAGCGCATTGCCGGGATACTCCCTTTGATTCGGCTTTGCACACGTGACCCTAGCCAGTTTCTGCTCTGCAGTGCTGCTGCTAAAAATAGCCTCAGCTTGCCCTGGCTCCACAGCTAGTTTACATAAGCTCTAAGGGGGGTGGGGGGAGAAATGGGAGCGACAGAGGGGGAGGGAGAGGAGGGGGAGTCTCAGAGAAGGGGGAAGAGGGAGGGAGGGGATGGGATCTATGGACAGCCATTCCACAATCTCTGAGCAGAGAACCTGCAGCGCCACTGCTGTCCTCAAGCAGACTGTGCCTTTACACTCCTGGTCAACAGCAGGGTGTGTGTGTGTGTGTGTGTGTGTGTGTGTGTGTGTGGTTGTGTGGTCGGCACACACAGATATCCGCCATTCATGAGCCTCGTTCTGTCTCTCTGCAGGACGTGCATTTTAACCCAAAAATAAAAAACTATTTATAGCTAAACCCCCCCCCCATCTTTAAGTGGAACGTAAATTCTCATCGTCCTCTGCAGCACTGCTCATACTGAACTAAAAACCTCCTTTTTTTAAAAATATATTATATATAACTATATATAAAAAATGCTAAAAATAAATATATAGACACACACACACACACACACACATTATGCCATAGATTTAAACTTTAGATACTTTAGTCAAAGTATTTCGGGTGCTACGGAGCGGTGTGGTGTTTCTAATGTGATTCCTCTCAGGCTAAAAGAAGCTGTCAGAGCCTCTGGTCTCTAGAAACAAAATAAAAACACATTGACAGTGTAGCTAATCTTGTGACATGTAGCATGCAATGGTGGGCAGCTTTAGGCTCTCTTAACTGTTTTCAAATGTCCACACAGGCTGAGTGTTCGAATCTATAACTCACAGAAGAGGCAAAACAATTATGTTACAGGAAAACTAAATCCCAGGCACACATAGGGCATCACTTTAACGTCGCCTAAGTGGAAAGGGTTTACACACACATACACATAGGGAAAAGGCTTGGCATGTGTTCTCATGTGCTCTGCAACATCCTCTCTGCTATCGCTTTCTGGCCTCAAGAGACAACTGACAAGAGAGAGAGAAGACTCAGTCCCACAGGGGGCTCTAACAACCTTAAGGACAGTGGTTTGAGTAGATGGTGTCCCACTGAAGTTCTAGCAGATCTGATCCTACATTTTAGTGCAAAACCACTCCTTCCTTTTCCTCAAAAACCTCTGATATATTCAAACACACACACACACACACACACACACACACACACAC
Organism: Pterophyllum scalare; assembly: GCA_024447675.2. Lineage (NCBI taxonomy): Eukaryota > Metazoa > Chordata > Actinopteri > Cichliformes > Cichlidae > Pterophyllum > Pterophyllum scalare. Next base: position 57,221 of record JAMQGT020007457.1, on the reverse strand, counting down.
ACAGACACACACACAGAGTTCCATAGTGCTCTCTTTGATTATTCCTAAGTCAGCTGACAGGAGGGTCATCTGATTTTAACAAGTGATACAAAGGTTTTTGTTAATATGGATTAAGGTCTTATATGATTCATTTTATGTATAAAATATTTAACTGTTATTATTAGTGTGGTGAAAATGTGAATTAAGCTATAGCAAAAACAGAGATAGAAAAGATTGAATAACCTTTTAGAAACCATTAAGGCTTCCCCCCCCTTTTATTTGTTTATTAAGCAAATTCACTTGCCTGAAGAACAACTTGTGTTGTTTCTATGCCATCTTGGTGGCTGAATCTAACACAATAAGGCACATTTGTCTGGTTGTTTACAACTTTTGAGCTGGGGGAAAAATAAATAAATGGAAGCTCACCATAACCCTACCAAAATGTTCCTCTTCCTCGTTCATTTCTTCCTCCAGTCCTACCTGCCAACAAATACTTCTCCATTTTTCACTACAAGAAAACTAGAGATGGCAAGACTGAAATTCTGGCCCGATACAGTACCTGAAATTTAAATTAGGCCAATATTTTTCCTGTTTGTTTAAATATATTTGAATATTTCCGCTCTGATTACAGGGGCTATAAAAATTATACAAAAATATTAAAATTGGAGTGCATCACACAAACAAAAAGGCTATAGTTTTCTCAAATATCAAACATGCATGCACTAAAAGGTTTGGAAACACAGGATTAACTCCCACACTGCAGGTGACTTAAGAGTACCCTCCCAGAAGGAACAATGAACAATCTCAACCTCATGTGACTGGACGGGATCAGAAATGGGAACAAAACTCTAAACTAATGTGTCTAATTTCTTGTAGACATGTCGTGCAGTGAGGGGGCAAAAAAAAAGAAAAAAAAAGAAGAAAAAAAAAAGGGGTAGAGAGCTAAATCCAAACACATGAGGATGAGATGTGGAGGAGATTAACTTGCAGTAATATCTGTCAGTAGTAACACGGTAGTTGATATTAGCCTCAAAAGCAAGAATATTTACCATTGCCTAACACTGCTAATCCTCTCCTCAATAGTCTAACCATCTGTAGTAGCCTGTTGTTTAAAGGCTGCCATTTTGAACATGTTTTTTCCAGACTTATTTCTCTCTGATTTTAAGGTTTAGGTTAAAGAGTGGTTCTATAGAGGCTTCACACTGCCAGCTTATCTGGGTTTAACATCAGCACCGACAAAAGGTTCCAGACCAGGATGACAAGAGAGGTTAAAGTGACCCAAAACTCCAAGTCGAGAGAAAGGCTCCAATATTGGCATTGGCCAACCTATGCCAAAGGAAGGTGACGTTGAGCAAAGAAAGGCTTAAAGACTTCAAAAGAAGTTGGCTATGTTTTTGTCAAGATTATTTGTTTCTTTGGCAGAAAGCAGAAAATGTATTTATATTATATAAATAAATAAAACACCTGTATCAGCCAGAACTTCACACATTTGCCAAAATACAAAAGTCAAAATTTATGTGCCACCACAGATAAACTCCCACTGGCTTGTCTCCATTGCTGATATCAATCAATATAACCAACACCAGATGGTGTCCCGGTGTATCTTTAGTATGAAATCTTATGAAGAGGCATCCAGCTGACATCACCACTCATGGAGTGCGGTAACAGACAGCTTAGTAGCATAACTTTGATACTGGGTAAAAGAATAATCAGAGTTTCTATGTCACACTATTTTGATGATGCATAAATGAACACTGTAGAAATAACATGAAAGTAACTTATGCGAGCAATAATCTAAAAATCAGGAGTCCACGAAGGTTTAAACAGCTTTCAGTGGGACAAACATTTCCCTAAGTATTAAAAATAACTGATCAGAATAAAAGCTCTTACACTGAAATATCAACAAACATCAGTAGAGACATTCACACCATTATAGCCAGTACATCAAATCAACTAAAACATTAAGAATTCAAGCAACTTATTGGTGACACAAAAAAGCAGCAGTGACATGCAGCCAGTGTATAAATATCGCTCTCTTTTGCTCTTCCGTGAACAGAACAGCCTCCTTATTGAGGAGAGCCACTGTTTGTGAAGCCTAACCCCTCTGTTTCTGTAGGCCCTTCAGGGGCCGGGGATAGCTGACAATGCCAACCATTCTTAGCACTTTACAGCCCCAGATGACTGTGTCAGTGGCCCGCAGGCTGGTGGCAGAGTCCCGTGACCAGCACTAAACCCCAGCCCCAACTTTAGACCAAGAACAAGATCAGGCCTTAAACTTATCCACCTGCAGCCAAGCCCCATCTCTAGGACTCTGCAGGACAGCTGGATATCCCATACATATCCCAGCTGTGCCTCTCTGCTGTGGGCACTTTCACAGCACAACATCCTAACCAGATTCTCCTTACATTAAGAATACATTGCATTTCAGTCACTATTAAAACCTCAGTCTTTTTAAGCTTAAACTGACAATTCCCAGTTTTAATACCACAAACCTGAAGCTAAGATCTGAAATTTGTTTTAAAAAAATATACAATTCTTTGTTAATGAAAACAGATGTCTTTGTTTGACTATCCTAAAACTCTATTAATCAATTAGTCAATCAGGCAATAACCGATTAGCAAATTTTTTTTAAAGGCTGTTATTCATCATTTTCAAAGCTAAACTTAAATTTATTTGAGAGATTTGCTGTTTTTTCTGCTTTTGTATTTCTAACCTGATTGTTGGTCACATTAACATCAGATAAACTGTCCTTTCGTTGAAACAGTGATGGACTTAAAAACAGTCAGCAGGTTAACTGATAGCCACTTGTGGCTTTAATCTGAAAGCATCAATGTTTAAAAAAGAAAAAAAAAGGTCACTACAAAATAACTTGATAACAACAATAACATTTTGATCTGTGGATATTCCAACAGACAGGCATGATGTTGTGATTGACATCTGCAACAGCTGGAGCATGAAGGGCGAATCAGAGGCAAGTCTCTCAAGCACATGTAGCAGTTAAGAAACAGACTGTCGTGCAAAGTTGGGCTGTATTGTCACCTGAAGTTACTAGCTCATTATACATCAAGAGAAAGTTGAACAATGATGCCATAATTTTCCATTTACAGTATAACTGTAAAACTATACCTTTACTAACTTTTTTGTTGCTAAACTGTCTAAAAGTTTCAAATTCCTTTTCATTTGATCAAAGAACAGTTTGTATTGTTATCCCTATGCTGAATCTCTTAAATCTTTCCCTGAAACATATCACATTATGATAATTTAAAAGACTAAAAATAACAACTTCATAAAAACTAAACCAAAAGTAAACGTTTTGGCATAAAAACTAAACTCAGAAGAAACAAAAAAAAAAAATCCAAATTTGTTAACTATATTAAACACACAAATTATCAGCTTCCTGTTGACACAAAGTAACCAGGGGAAGGTTGCGTCTGGCTGCTCTCTGAGCATTAAAACTAAGCCATGTCAGGCCTTGTCCTCACTGCAGGAAAAAGCCCCAACTTGTTCTTAGCTAATTTCCTCAGTACCACCACAGCCAAGGCAGCTCTCCTTTGGCCCAGTCCAGTTCCAGGCATCACCAGGCACACTAACACAAGAGAGTTTCATACCAGCCTAAACAGCATCTTGCACTGGTATGATAAATCTCAGCATATTATTTGTGCCATGTATTGTGTCACATTTGCTGCGGGAACACTCACCACAGCAACAGGCCTGGGAGTTCAGATTTGCGTGTGAAAAAGTGTTTGATTTTGCCGTTGACACATCCAAGGCATTGCAATGGAACCAGCCTGCCGCAGCTGAAAATAGCTCATAATCAATCAGCTGGCAGACACATATCTGTGCTCTTAAAACGTATAAATGTGCAATGCAGAAGGCAGATCGATGGGTGACAGGATTCCAAAAACATCAATATGGACATGCTCTTTGGCATAACAAGCGCCTGCCATCGGCTCATACTTATTTCCTGTGCCTCTGTCCGATGGGCCATCCAGCATTAGGCTGGCTGGAAAAAATATCTGCCAGTGGTGCAAGGTCTGTGAAGGACAACACAGATGAAATGGAAGAGGTATATCACCCGCCCTCGCAAAATCTAAATACACCATCCATCTATATCTAGCCAAAATTTGCCCTGGTGTGGTTGCTCTTTGTGGTTTTACAACAATGAGTGACAATCTGTTCTTCTCACAAACAGCTACACATAGGTTATTTCCTCTTTAATATACTCTCAGTGACTGAAAGCACTAATTGCATTCAAGATCCAAGACAGAACCTACCACAAATTAGTAGGTGTTTGAATACAAATAAAAAGAGGCCAATAAAGTTTCATTTCATATTTTACTCTAAGTCATGAAAACGTCTCTATAATATTATGAAAGTGTTACTAACTTCAAGATTTAAATTAAGAACTGTTGAAAAAAAGATTTTGACAGCACTTTCTATTAGCACTTTTCTAGCCCTCTGGCAACAAAACCGCCTCCCACCTTTGCAAGCCTCTTTTGGCGTAAAAAGTAGGTAACCAACAGACAGTGAGCTAAAAGTCATCTGTAGTCCTGCCTCTCACTTCTTCCAGGCTAAGTGCGAAGGGGAGAATCTTAGCATGCTGCTAACACTAAATGTAATTACATGAACCACCAGTAGAAAAACCCATTTTGTGCTACAGGCAGCCTAAAGAAAACTGCGGGTGGAGACTGCGGCAAAACCAAAATTATTGCGACTTTGTGCAATGAACTTTTGATCCCATTGCCACTGAAAGGATTGCTTCAACCAGGTCTGCAACCACTCTCAGTCAGCTACTCTCTTCAAAGCGACTTGGGTGTGTCAAGACAGCCATAAAACGGCAGTAAGACATAATCCGTCTGCCATCAGTATGCGACTGAATGGGGTCAAGTTTGCAATTACATGCAATCTGTTTATGATAAATCACAAATCTGTTGCAGTCTGCTGCAAATCTGTTGCCGTCTACATATACGGAAATTCACATCAGCTACTTACATCAGAGTCCAGTCAGAACCTGATGAAATTATTCTACAAATAACACAAGTAACAAGTTTATGTTCAGGCTGGGACCGTGGTGTTCGTGCAGGGCTAATGTGGCTAGCGTAATTGATAGCTTAGACTGTATGCACAGGTCAGAGCTCGGTGGGATGTAACGCTGATGGTCGACCAGGAACTGTAGAAACTCCTGAAACAAATCTCCTTCGGGTTTGTGTCAGGAAGGGCATCTGGCGTAAAACTGCCAAATCAAACATTTGGTCCCACCCACTGTGGCAACCTCTTGCGACAAGGGATCCGATTTTTATAATCATTACAGCGGAACTGGATGTGTTCATACCAGTGTATGTGCTTCAGTGCAGCTAAAGTCAGTCTGTTAGCCTATTATTCTAAACATTTATTTACACTGCATTTTAAAAACAGCCAAATTCATAATAAATCTCTTCTCACTTACATATTTTTCTTTTCCTAGTGTCAGACAACAAAACAAGGCCACCATTTCCAACAATATTTCAACCACTAACACACTTGAGCCATTTACCAAGCCGCTGCTCTGCACCACTGAAATCTGGATTTCGTAATTGCAATGCTGCCTGACAAAAATCTAACCAGGTGCTGAGAATTAAACTGCATTTAAATGTAAAGGGAATGCTCACAGAGAGATTTAGAAGCCACAGAGTGTCTCAGCTCTGTATAATGCTTCAATTGGCTACTTCTCTCCGTCACTTATTCCCCTTTCTGAAAGGGGCGGGGCCAGCAGCAGTTCCGGTTCAATTTACCCTCAAAGTTGAAATATCCATTGTGGGATATTGTGAGGCTAACATTAATTTCCCAAAGTGGTAGATTATGGGACCTTTAAAAAGTAAAGCCTAAATAACACAAGACTTTCCCCAAACAATACTGATACCAAAACACAAACATCTGATTGAACACACCCAGCCTCCAACAGAAGGACCTATGCTCCCTTTCTTTTAACCCAGTTGGCAGCTGAGACCGTCTGCCACAACTTCCAGGATGGTTTCTCAGAACATTTTGTGATCATAACAATGGGTGTGCATGTGTATATGTGTGGTCCTTTACACACACACACACACACACACACACACGTCTGTTGCCATGTAGGACAATATCTATGAAAGTTCATACAGAGGTTAGAATTGAGAGAGGAAGTAAGTGAGAGGCTGTGCAGTCTGACAAGTTCCAGCCTTCAATCAAAACACATGGCTCAGGCAATACAGGGACATGGTGATGTTTCTGCTGAATACTAAGATTTAGGAATTTAGTGCAAAAGCCTGGCAGTTATCAAGGTGGTTAGATCAATTCATTATATTTTTAAGATTTTAGATACATTTATGTCAAGTAAATTTACAGCACTAAGGTTATATTATTAATTTTTGGCTTTTTTGGCCTTTGCTTGATAGGGATAGTGTAGGACAGACAGTAAACAGACAGGGGAGGTGCAGCGGGTAACACAGCAAATGGCCTGGGGCAGAAACAAACCCATGCTGCTTCAGCCTTCAGTACATGGGGCACGTGCTACAGGGCGCCCCAATAATGATTTGTTGGCCAAACATGCATACAACTGGCCAAACAGAAGCAGAGAAGGCTGAGATGGGAGGATAAAATGAAAGGCAGAGGAGAGCAGAAACAATGAATATTTTTGTGGAGGAGGATGATGGAAATAGAGAGAGGGAAAAAACTGACTTCAATCATTTGGCAGTATTTTTCCCCCTCATTGAGAACAGTAGATGTAGGACAGAAAGAAGCATAGCAACCAAGTTCAAAAATCAATACACACACCAGAGAAGTCACACATGAAGCACTGAAACACTGTATGCTTTTCATTGTCTTCATTTTACTGTGTTAATGTTTGCTCATGTCACAGAACAGCTGTATTATCAGTGCTCTGGCTAGCTGCAAGCCTCAGTGGTTTTAGTTATGACAATATTCCTGGAGATTTCAACATTCAGAAGCATTTGCAGCATTTGTGACGAGGAAGTAATAAAGATCTGAAATGTTTATGGTACCACAATATTAAATGATGTCACAATGACACTGGGATATGGACTAAAATAAACACGACATGCTCTTTTTCTTTAAATTAAAAAACAAACAAACAAAAAAAACCAAAAAAAAAAACACAACACACACACACACATTGTGCTGCCCTACAACACGCACACTGACTCAGAGCAGCTAAACCAAACACAGACCATGGACTGTGGCAGCTCCACCTTACAGATTCATGTGACTCTCCAACCATCACCTGACTTTCTGTCTCCTTTCTATGGAAGCTGCTTACAGGCAGGCAAACAACCAGAGGAGTTAAATTTATGTCCAAGGGACAGAAGATATTTAGGAAACAGTTTATAGAGACCATTAGTCTACGTGCTACATCATTATTAAAACATCTCTACACTCCAAACATATAAACACAGTCACTGATGTAGCATGATTGTGACCCAGAACTATTAGTTTTCTATCTAGCTTTTAGCTTTCAGCAGATTCAGTTAGCTTGCTTGCTCCAGTTTAGTTTTTGTTACTTTTGTTCATTTTTATTAGTTTCAGTGTTAGTTTTAGGCTTTTCAATTATTATAATTTTTTGTGTGTGTGTGTGGGGGGGTGGATATTACAGCACAACACTGCAATAGGCAAATTAACTAAAAACACTTGGTAAGTTTGGGAGTTTTTTAAGCCTAGTTTTTATTTTAAATTTCAGTTAACCAACACGTTTCACCACGCCTTTTCAGTTTGTAGTTTAGCTTTAGCTTACTATAATGACCTTGCTGTGATCGAACCCTCAGAGATAAAAAGGAGTCAACCTTTGGGATGGGAGGGGACTCCGGAGCCCACACCATGGACATATCCTCATATTTACATGTGAATCCAGAGGTGAGTCAGAGGTGAAGTAGAATGAGAGGATTGTAATCAGCGAATCACTTTGTATATCCAAACTTCCTTTCAAATGGAACAGAGGGGCCCTGCCTAGTGCACAACCAGTACCCTATGGTGGCCCAAAGTGCTTTGGGAGCCTTAAAAAAAAATCTGGGGCCCTCTTCAAAGAGGCATCAGTTTCAGCACCTTGCCATGCTGCAGTATCAGTATTTACTAGACCTACAGTACAGCTGGACTAAGATGGTAGCTGCTACAATTTACACTGCGTTGTAGTAAATCACTTAAATGGCATCTGATATTTGCTGAGCTGTTTTAACTACAATTAGTAAGACATTTTTATTTGTTGAATATTTTACTTTCTTGCACAAGTATGACAGGACTTCATATTTTACTTTAAAAAAAATTGACAAATTTAAATAAAATTAATTACAAATTACTGAGCTTTATATTATTCTGCTTATTTGAGTCATTTTAAAAATTAAAATCTATTGTTTTAAACTGGTTTTACAAAGTAATTTCACAATCTTTAGAATAAGTCAAGTAAATATTCAATCAAATTTAAAATCAGAGCAAATCTGATTTTTTTTCCCCCCTCCAGCCTCACCTTCACTAAAAAGTATAAAATCCACAGGTAAATTTTTTTGCCATACCCAGCAAGCATATGAAAAATACTAGCTTTAACTAGAGTGGGGATGTTGGCCTGACAGAGTCCACCCCACCCCAGTTAATGACTTGAAAATGTGAAAACAGCTATGAAACATTACTTAAGGCTTGGACTGCATTTTGCCCTTAAGAACTGATCACTTCATGAGAACCCAAGTAGTTAAGCTGAAGGAATCGTACTGACAGGTTTCTTTGATTTTCTACATTCAGTACTTCTTTATAAAGTGGCGGTATTGTTGAACTTATTTTTCTTAAGACATCTCAGGTTGCACATCAGTTTTGCAATAACAACATCAACAACGAGAACAATAAGAGTTTTCCAAACGCACTTAAACAACTTTACGCCAAAAGAAAGAACTGCTTTCGAGGTGTTTAATAGGTTATAGATTACAAGAAACAGTTGTCACTCAAGACCAAACTGGAATGTATGTGGCTTATGACCTAAACTGAGTTTGACACTCCTGAACTAGAAGATTACACCATCTTTACCTTATTACAGTTTTCAATAGAACAGGTCCAATAAATTTAACACTGGGGCATTTTAATATAGGTCAGACCACACTTTGCATAATGCCATGGAGAAAAGCCAAACACACAGACATAAGGAGAGATCTGTAGAATTTTCCAATGAACAGCTACAACTCTTGCTCAATTTGCCACACCCAGAGTAAACATATCTCAGCCATATTCATAAACGACATGATACCAGCACACACTGTAGCCTTTCACCTCAAAGGCGACCAAAAAAAAAAAAAAAAAGGGCAGATGAAGCAGTGATTATAATTTGCAGGATGAAAAACAAACCAGCTCCCTTATCCTCATTTACAGCTCCACAAACAAGTGTGTATATAAAGCATGTGTTCATGAAGTGATTTCTGTAAAACGTATTTGAAAGTTTGAACTCACTATTGTGCACAGTCGATGAGCTGGTACTCATTGGACCTCTCAAAGCATGCTTTCACTCCTTCATCGTCCCACAGTTTCTTTGCGTGATCAAAGAACTCCTGAGGGGAGGAAAAGACAAAAGAAAAACATTAAAATAAATGAGCATTTATATACAGGTACTTAAATACAGTTACATGAAAAAAAGTACAAATCATCTTGTCTTTAGCAGGTCTTAAAAATAGGTAGACTAGACCCAGGTCTGGGGCACTTCAAACATATTGCCATTCGTTTTGAGATCAACTACTGCACATAATATATATAATTTATAAAGATTTGAGTAGAAATAATTCCCAAAAATCTATATAGACGTTAATAATCCTGGTAACCTAGGAAGTTTATATACTGAGTTTTATCCAGATTGATAATGTGTCTCGGAGGAGCTAGGGAAAAGATATACATATAAACAGTCATATGAAAAAGAAAGTAAAAATCAAAACTAAGTACACCCTCAATTCTTCCACAGTAATTAAGAGAGTAAGTAGCAGTAGGTGCTGCTAATCAAATGCATTTGATTAACTAATCATCAGTAAGTGTGACCACGTCTATAAAAGCAGAGGTTTGGGCAGTTTGATGGTCTCGAGTATTCAGGTCTGTGTTAACACAATGCCAAGGAGGAAAGACATCAGCAATGATCTTAGAGAAGCAATTGTTGCTGCCCAGCAATATGGGGAGGGTTATAAGGCCATCAACAATTCAGCACTTCTCTACTGTTAGAAAGATTATTCACAAGTGGAAAATGCCAATCTTCCCAGGAGTGGAGGTCCCAGAAAATTCACCCCAAGGTCGACCATACGATGCTCAGAGAAACTGCAAAAAACCCAGGAGCTAAATCTCAGACTCTACTGGCCTCAGTTAGCAGGTTAAATGTTAAAGTTCACCAAAGTACAATTTAGAAAAAGACTGAACAAGTATGGCTTTATTGGGGATGCCAGGAGAAAGCCTCTTCTCTGAAGAAGAAGAAAAAAAAAGAAAGACTATAGCAACATGGCTTAGGTCTTCAAATTTGCATCTGAACAAACCCGAGGACAGAGGAGACCAAAGTGGAGATGTCTGGTCATAAGGCACAGCATGGTGAAAACTAAACAGCATATCAATGCAAACACCTCATGCCAACTGTCAAACACAGTGGTGGTTAACGGGGGTGAAAGGGTGACGATTTGAGGCTTGTTTTGCAGCCACAGGACTTGGGCACCTTGCATTCATTAAATGGCCCATAAACTCCTCTGCATACCAAAGTATTCTACAGTCAAATGTGAGGCCACCTGTCCAATGGCTAAAGCTCAGTTGAAATTGCTTCATGCAACAGGACAATGATTCCAAGCACAGCAGCAAATCAACAACAGAATGAAACAAGGTGTTGCAATGGCCCAGTCAAAGTCCAGACCCCTACCTGACTGAAATGCTGTAATGGGACCTTAAGAGAGCTGTGCATGAATTAATAGGTGCAAACATCAATCAACAGAAGCAGTGAAAAATTCCTCCACAACAAATTGAGACACTTTTAAAGTCTTGCAGAAAATTATTACTTCAATTTATTGCTGTATTTAAATAATTTTAGAACTTGTTAATAATTCATATGTCCAATGTAAAACCTTAACTTTGCACTGAGAACAGATACAGAACCCATTTCTGCTGCTACACACAGCAAAAACTTATCACAGATTTTAAACCCACCCTTAACTTTAACATTGTTCACTAAAGTAAGAAAGAAATGTAAACATTTTTTGAAGTGTTTTAATTAGAAATATTTTTTTAATCCCCCTAATCATCAAGACTTGGGAGATTAGAAAAAAAATTCCAATCCTATGTTTACATTCAGTAAATCAGAAATCAACACCAGGGTATCACAAAAAAAAAGAACCACAACACCCATCGGACTGGTCTGCTGTGGCGTTTATGCAGATGTAGGGTTACAGTGCTGTACTTTTACCAAAACTGACATTTAAATGTTTTATTATCGAAGTCCAAGACGGTCCTAATGCTCTTGTGTCACACTCTAGGATATGATGTGACAATTTATGACATCTGAGGGTAGAATTAAAATTGAAATAACATTGCACTGATGCAATCATTTACTGTAAATCATTTCATTATTGGTATTATTTAACTGTTAAAAAACCCACACCATCTGACTCTGGCTGCATATTTGAGGTGTGAGAGTTCCTTTTATTCCATTTGACAGCATCAACACAACAATATGACTTCCAGGAGAAGCTACAGCCATCATGTAGCCATCAAGCTAATTCTGTGAAATGAGAACAGTGATGGTGATTGGCTGAGAGTGTATTTACTGATCGCCTTGTCCTCCAACATTATTCTACTTTGGCCATCCATTGAATCTCCATGCAACTTAAAATTTAAGTTGGGTTTAATTTACTTAAGGTTAGAATACGTCCATGAAAATAACAAGTAAGGTAACAGAGTCTTTGACTTAAGTACATGCAGACCAGTTGTGGTTACATACATAACTGTCCCCTATTTAAAGCTAAAGCTCCTGCTTTGAGCGGGGGGGGGAGAATCAATCATTTTCATGTCCCATCTTACAACCTGCTGCACCACAAAAGTACAAAGTTGTAAACTAAGATGGGGTATTACAACCTCACTCTCACAATGAAGACTACACAGTTTCCTAGTTCCATACTGTCACCCTGAAAGCACCGACATGGTATCTCAAGTTTTAGTTTTTAAATTACTAAACTAGAAGATGGCCTTTAAAGGGAAGAGAGGGTCAAAGTGAACTTAACTGTTATGTCTCTCTCTGTTTCATTAAGTCTGCATGGCCTTATCTATGTCCTGCCTTTTAAAGTCTGAATGCAAGACTACAGCGTATATTTTGTACGTACGCAATTTAGGTTTCTCAATCACTTCCTTGATACAGGTTTATCCAGGAATTTGTGAACTTAAAAATGTTTTGCTTTCTGGTCGCAATCTCTTTTCTCTGAACCCTAGCTAAAGCAAAAACCAAAAAAAAAATGGCTACAACTGGATGCTATAGTGTAATGATATAAAAAAGTAAATGTTCTCTAAAGTATATAAATAGAACCTGTACCTCTGCTGTGTGAAATCCAACCATAAGCACAACATTGTATATATATAGTTTCAGTGCTTCAGCTGATAATGATGGAAGCTCATCTCATCAGTGACTTTAAAGATACTTTTGAAGACACTGTATGGTCTCGACAGAGGTGATTGGGATACTATCCCTCATTGCCTCCTGTCTATGAGATAGGCTCCTCCTCTAGCATGTAGCCACCACATGACTCTGCGCTCAGCACTGGTTCTGCTCTGACTGGTGAGAGGGTTTAACTAGCCCCGAACCACACAGAGAGAAAGAGAGAGCAGGGGTAAAAGAGAGGGAGAAAGAAGGCTGATAAATGATCACATGCTCTGGGAGATCTCCTCTCGGCAGATCCGGTGATTCAGTTCAACATGAAGGGAGGAAGAAAAAAAAATTTAAAAAAAAAATTAAATAAAAATCCACTGATCCAGTCTTGACATGTCTCACAAGAGACAGATATTAACATTTATTTGTTGTTGTTGTTGTTTGGGGTTTTTGTGTTATGGCCTTACACTTTAGGTTGTTCCTGCCTTGTGCCTAAAGACTTTGATGCTAATTTGTTAGCAGTTATATCAAAGTACACTCCATAATACATTATACAACTATGGATCTGCTTCCTGCATGACAGCATTTACCTCTTGGGGAGAAAAAAAAATAGAGCCATATTTGCTTTTTTGTCTGTATTTGCTTCCACCTCAGTTTCAGCCAAAATGTAACCCCCACCTGAACCAGTAGCAGTAAGATTTAACACTGCTGCTGGTGCAGGTCTCATAGGAGAAGCATTAAGGGGGTCTGAGACTCTAAAGAAGGGCTCAGAAAGGCTGGCAAGCACTGAAACTTGATGGAGGGAGGATGAGGGGTGGAAGTGGCAATAAGGGGGGAGGAAAAAAAAAAAAAGTAGAATATGGTCCTCAGGGCTCTTTTCCACAGAGACGTGTGACACTAGGCCTTTGAATAAATGCAGTGTGTGCTACAGTGCCCTACAGAGGAACTGATAACACAGAAAGAGACCAGGAGGGAATCTGCTTAAACAAGTTTGTTTGTTTTTTTAACCCTTTCCTATACTCTTCCTTGCAGTCCACTTCCACTTCCCCCACTCCATCACCAGCCTCGAGACACTGATACTCTGGTTTCTCAGGCTCAATGTTAATAAATTTGCAGTTTTTGTGACGTAGTCTGTCACTTGAATCACATGGGGCAGGAAGACGGAGAACAAAATGGCCTACATCTCACTCAAATCAGCAAAACAAGGTTGCAGAGCAAATGGCTTGCATCTCTCACAGGGGAACACTTAAATTAATTCGGGTTACTTTATGCATAGACCTTTGACCTCAGAGGAAAAAAAAAAAAAAAAAAGACCCAAAAAGTACTGTAATGGCCAATAACCTCAAACTCAGCCAGCCAGACAACCAACTGGCTCCTCAGTCAGCCATCATCGCCACATTTATTGAATCTGTATAACGGTGTTAGATAACTTAGCACAGAGAGGCCTGGCTTTCATGGGTTACCTCAGTTAAAGAGGTATAAACAAATTTAGCTTAAAAAAAAAAAAAAGTTCCCTAAATTTCCCAAACTCTGTTATTATAGGTCTCTAATAAACTGTAGTAAAAATTATTATTGTCCAGTGTTTGCTTTATTTTGCTGCTCCTGTGAAGCATGTTATAACATGATAAAATTTATTGTTATTTATTGAAGATTTTTCCAAAAAAAGGGAGCAGACCTGCAGGCCACCCTTTACCTCTCTGTAAGGATCCTCGAGTGATCAATTAGAGAAACTTCTAGAACTCAGAATGTTCCCCTATAAATCTAACAACAAGGGAAACTGCCCTTAATGTCTGTAGTGGGAAAAGAATAAAGTACAACACAGTTCCAATAAGTAATAATTGCGGGTTTGGCCTGTAAACTGATATCAGAAATATTAAATCATGTTACACACTCACTGACAGTCAGTGTTGCACAAGTTAAACCAAGGCACAAGATATGAACAGTGCATCAGTACAGTAACACTGCTCCAGCTTAAATAACAAAGCTCACCTTTAACAACAGACTGCAACATATAAACTAGGATTTTGTAAGGTCTAATCTAGGTTTTTGTTTCTGTTGTTTGTTTGTTTTTTGCTCAGAGTGTAAATAAATAAAATTAATATATCTCAACATGTTAAACAGAAATAAACTACATGCTGCTAAACAGAGGCCGGGGCTCATTTGAATATACTTCATTCAGCTGACAGACACTGTTGAGCTGCTAATGTTGCCACCGCAGCGGCATTTGTTTCCATTTGCATAGATGACCGTTTGTATCCGTGCTTTCCTTTCCATGGGTCTACTGTTATCCCGGGCTACAGTCGGAAAAAGTTTTCCCTCCTGCTTTGATTATTAAGAGTAAAGGCCATGAGGGCTGAGCATGCCAACTGAAATATGGAATTAAAAAAAATGTGTCACGGTTTTACATCAACATGCAAAAAAATGATACTAGAAGATATTTATCACTCATGCTAATGGAAGCGATGTCAAAATTTCCACCAGCAACCTGTTCAACAGATCGTGACACAGCGCAGCCACAGCTCTGTAGTTCATCGTCTTACATGAGACTAGACAAATCCCATCACAACACTGTTCTCACATGTGCAAAAATATTACTACTAAGCCATGATGACTATAATATCAATGTATGATGTAACTGTACAACTTGATAACCATAACATAAAAAACAATCTAGACACAGTCTACAGTGTTGAATGTTAATGGTTAAAACACAAAGAGAACTTTGATGTCACTTCAGCTTCGTAATGCGTCCACAAATTGGAAACAGGTTGGTTTACCAGCATGTCAATAAATTAATGCAGGAGCACCAAGATTTCCAAATGACAGAGAGGAAGCTGGAAAAGATAAGACGTTCTGAAGAAACCTCTGATCCCGTTTCGACGACTTCTACTCCCGTACCAACACGTCGATTAAACATCTATCGTCTAGGAGATGGCGTTTAAGTCACAATTTTAACGAGGAGTGACAAGCCCATCAACCGTAACATTAGATGGAGAAAAGACAACAATGGTGTCATCCTGGCTTTTGGAAGAGACAAAACAAATCTGCAATATGAAAATTAGCAGGTTTATTGATGATTAAAGTCATTTGTAGCCAAGGAGAAGACACCGTTTGGTGCATGTGATTAATTACAATCATGCTACACCTTTATTTATTCACTCAGAATTGTAAGAAGTCAAAGATTATTGCCTACTACTTCTCCTCGTGTCAAAACATGACATCATCTGTCCAAAAATACACTTCCACATTTCAAAACGGCGCCAACAGATGAAAGCCACAGGTTGCCGATTGGCCGTGTTCCTGCACTGCTGTATTAGATATCACGCCTAGTGGCACTAAGTGACAATGTAGTGGTGACACTGACGGCACAAGTGAAGCCTGAGACTGATGACAAGCACAGACGCTCCAAACAGAGCCATGTTGTTCCCTTTGGCTTGGCTGGGCCTGGGAACTCAACGCCGACTCTCCCAACGGCCCCAGCCCTCACACAACATGACACCAAGACTACTGCAGCCACTCTCACTGTGGGCCCCAAGTGCCTTTAATGGCTATTCTTGTAATGTTTGAGCTCCGGACAGTTCCAAAATCCAAAAAATAAGAGCATATTATTCCACAAAGCCTCAACATTAGCCATGAAATTCAATATAAGCCAAAAGAGTTCAAGACCACAAATAAACTTAATTCATGTCTACAATCTTTTTTTTTTTCCCCTGTCAATATAATATAACTGGTGACATCTTCAAAAGTTTTATATCACCCAAAAGTTTACAGTGGAGAAGCTGGAAGTAATTTTTCCAAGATCTTAAACAATTAACCAATTATTAACTTTGCGGCGGTTTTATTTTTACTCCTAGCAAAAATAATAATGTTGTTGTTCAAATTAATTTTGAAATTTTTTAAAATAATTTTTTAATTAAATAAAATGGTGATAATTCACAAACCCAAAAAAAATATTAATTCCATAACTCTAATGCATTTCCAGTTCAGTCTTTGAACAAAAAATCTTTAAAAATTACAGCTTTCACTAGACTAGCTTCTTATAAGCAGGCATTAACAGTGTATAAAGATACAGGAAGGTGGAACTGCGGTACGATATTGCAGCGGTTTTGCATTTCCAGTATTCCTGCACACTTTTCAAAAATCAATTTTAAGACCTTTTAATACTTCCTAAAGACCTAAATAATAATGTCTGCAAGCATGTTTTACTTAACTGCCAACTGTGGTTGAGTGAGTCGGCACAACTGAAAAGCTCAGACGACAAATTTGACTGCTCTAGCTTGTTTACTTTCACATTATATAAAAAGGTAGAAGCTATGAGAATTTCTGCTTCTTGTCATCTCCACAAATGAACCCCCTAACCCACAAACAAAGCAGAAAAAAAGAGAAGCTAGTGTGACTTTTAATGACTCACTTTGAGCCGAAACGAGACTAAATTACATGAACAGCGACTGCTTTATTAATTTTTCACTGTATTTATACCAGACTTGTTATTTTTTATTTCACTAATAGATATCAATGCTGTAAATGTATATTCATGATTGCTTTGGATTTCACAAAGTTAGCAAATAAGTGCGCAATCCAGAATCTCTTACAAACAGCTCCTCTAGATGGCTCCTCTTTAGGGTACCCTGGGTTTTTCAGAACTTGGAAGAACAACGAACCTTGCTAAATTTAAACTTTTAAAGCTCTAATAAGGATTCTGTAACTGAAGTGTGCAAGTGGAATTTCCTAAACTTTGTATTAAGTTACTTGTTTCCAGTTTGCTTTAATTTTGACTTCTTTTTTAGACCTCATTTAATCACTTGAATTTAATCATCTAAAAAAAAGAAAGAAAAAAAAAGACTTCCTGGTTAAATAAAGGTTCAGTTAAAAAAAAGAAAAAGGAAAAAAAAGTTGTGACGTGATGTTGCAATGCATCTTCCTCACAGTGAGAATTTCAGCTTATTTCGACACCAATATCATATTGACATTCAGTATCAGCAGATAATCAAAGCCAAGGTATCAAATCAGAAATGGAAATATGAAAAGTTGGACCAGAGCAACCCGAATCCCAACATACGCAAAATTTAAGACCTCTCACAAGTAAGCATAACACTTTTTAAGAAGGTTCATGACCTTAAGTTTTTTTTTAAACTTAAACAAAACTTCTAAAGACCCCCAGGAACCCCAGTTCCTGAACTTTTACACTGCTGAACAGCTGAAACAGAAACTGCACTCAAATTCACCAGATATAGCATGTCAATGCTTTCTGTCTTTCCTGTTAAACAGCATTTATAAAAATAATATTCAAAACGTCCCTGTGTATATCTGCAGCTCTGTATCAGTTCGCCATTCCTGTTTTGTGGTGCTGCACACCCAGTGTCAAACAAGGAACACTTTGAGAATTATGTAAAACATTATCAACATTTCCAACACATGACCTCGTGCTATCGAATGGCTGATCGCACACTGAAAAGATGTGCTCCGACTAGTTATCTTTTCCATACTTAAATTCATATCCTCCACAGTAAACACTATGCCATAGACATGGGTAGTTGTGAAGGGAAAAAAAGGCCATATTATCATAAAAAGCAGGAGATTATATAGTAAATACAGCATTGGGTGTCACAACTTTGAGCGATCTCAATAAGATAAGCACATCTGTAGAAAGCCAACGTATACTTTCACATGCCATCCAACACACAAGACAAAAGCAGTACCTGCTCTCGTGCATACTCACACAGGTGCAAACATCTTACCTGTGAATAGTCAAAGTCAGAGAGGGGAGCTATGCTTTTGATGTAGTCGATTCTGAATTGGTCCTCTGGGTTGGCTAGTGGGACTGGGGGTATTAAAGTGCTCATCGCAGACACTATAGTCTAAGGAAGGAGAAAAAAAACAACACAAAAAAAACAAAAACAAGCATTAGGCAGGATGAACACGAGGGGGAAAACCTAAAATCTGATTGTAAGCCTGTATAATAATCAGTAAAATGGGATTGCAGGGGGATTCACTGTATCAACAGAGACACTGAGCACATTTGGGAGGTGATGCAGAATGAAACTCACCACTATGGCATCCTTCACGTTTTTCCGAATATCTTGGATTTTCTGTTTCTTTTCCCTGCATGGGGAGGACAGAACAGAACATCGCAACACATTACACAAATATGTTTAATTATTTTAAAATAATTTAACATACAGGATAGGTTTCGCATTTGAATATATGTACCAGAACCTGCAGGTATCAGAGGCAATAAGCCTGCGTTGCCTTGCTAACCAGAAGTCTGTGCATTTTCCCTGTTATTTATTGGGGTTTTGTGGCCATTTGAGAAATAAAGTTGCATTTAATGCTTGAGTAAATTAAACCCCACTCAAACCCTCTTTGGTGGGCACTAATTATTTGTATACGGTAGAGAGGGAAAAAAAAGACTGCATATTACCATTTTTCCCCAAATCTTGAAAGTGCAAGATCATGCCTCCATTTGGGCAAAACAAATTAAATGCACACAAAAAGAGGGATTTCATACAGTTACATGACTCTGACATAAACTGGGCCGGTTTAAAATAGCCCACTGTTAAGATCAATGCCATGCAAGGCCTTGCAGCAAAACAAATCATCAATAATAGGCCTGTGTCGATCACAACCTTTCACCCTCTCACATAAAACAGGAAACGGCGAATTATTTGCCATCTGTGTAACACTGACATCCTCACATATGTATGATAACTGTGTGTGTGTGTGTGTGTGTGTGTGTGTGTGTGTAGAAAGAAAAGAGGGGGTGGGGGGTGGAGGACGATATTAGCTGCTTTGCATGGGAAACTGGGCCCAACAGGCGCTGCAGTGCCTGGGGAAAATCCATTCACAGGCTATCTTCTGGCCTCGACAATGTTATTCATTAGGAGGGGAGCCATGAAAATAAGCATTAATATGATTTTAAGCCGCTGATGTTGGCGTTTAACAGGCGTATTGAGCCGCACTCACTCTGCGTTGAAGCCGTTGACGTGTAGAATCCTCATCTGCTTCACAATGGTGCTTTTTCCGGACTCTCCCGCACCTTCGAAAATACACCCAAAAAATACACAAAACATCACAAAATGACCACAAATACGGACATCCTGATTAGCATACCCCCCCCCCACGCAAAAACAAAAAACCAAACAAAAATAATCTAGAAAAGAAGCCAGTTAATTGCAGGCTCTGGTGCTTCGCTTCCATCAATATCCACCCCCATGACATATTATTGCAAGCGCTGTCAAATGGGGCTACGTGTTCGGTAAACGAAAGGGATTACGGTTAGCTCACATTTCAGACAGCCATCACATATAAAGCAGCCTTACCCAGTAATAAGAGCCTGTGTGTGGCTTTGTACGCTTGTCTTTCCTTTTGCAACTGTTTTTCTATCTTTTTATTAGCCTCTCGTTGTGCCTTTTCGTCGATGCGTTGATCTTCAGTCTTGCTGTTGCCCAAACAACCCATCTTCCGTCGCCCTAACCCTTCCTTGTGAAACCGTAAAAAATATATATTTTTTAAAAAATTACACCTGGGATTATATTGCGGGTTGAAATAGCACAAGAATAGGTCTGGTGTGAAATAAAAAAGGGGGAAAAAATCACAGCGAGGCTTCTCCGTCGGAGGGAGGAATATGTTCCCCGTTACAATTCCGCTTTAGCCGCAGCCAACCGTCATCCAAACCGTTTGCTAGTTTACAAGCCAAACGAAGAATAGCGACTCGCTTCAACGGAGAAATCTAAAAAAAAAAAAATAGACATAAATAAGAAGAAAGAGGGGGGATTCAGTTTCTGGGAATCCAGTCAACTGTTCCTATCGCGTTTCCAACCCCTCTCTTCTCAGTGTTTTTTTTTTCTATCTGAATTTCTATCAGTATTTCTGTCTCTTTAACTCAGCACTGCCTCTCTCTGTAGCACCAGGAAGTAGCCGTGCACCGCGGAGGTGGAAAACAAACCTGCGTTAAACTGTAACATTAACAACCCGCACTGATAGAGCATTTTATAACTTCTGTGCCAAAAGGAGACGAGCCGTTCCCAATTTAGTCCTTTTGCTGTCCTGCTATCAAAGTAATCAGCAGAGGAGTGGAAACCCGGACGCGTCTCTCTCGGCTGCTTTGCGAGAGGGGCTGGGTCTCTTCTCGTTGGCTTTCAGTCGGTGAGACAGCCCTGACCCTAAACTGGCAACCCATTTACACCGACTTTCTGCGTGCGCACCGGGCTTTTACCTGGCTCAGGTATTTTACAGTAGGCTACAGGTCTGGCAACATATCAGAGCGCTCCTGAGCAGGGGCGTTTCTACGAATTGAGCGACTGAGAACAAGCCAGGGCCCCACAGGAAATCAGAATACTTCTGGAATGGAAAATACATTTTTATATATTTTTTAACATATTACTGTGGGCCATGGTTTGTTATATATAAAGCCAGAGATGCCACAGCCTTCTCTTGGCTTCAGCTCCATTAAGATAGACTGAGTTGAATTGGAAATCTGTCCTGTGATGTGACAAATGAAAATTTTTATTTGAAAATACTTTTGGAAATCATGGACACTGCTTCCTCTGGGCTAAAGGGGAGGGATTACGTCTTTTCGGGGAAGGCTTTCAGTATTCTATGCCAGCAAGACTATGCCAGCATTCCCAGTATTATAACAGTAAGAGTCCAGGTACTAAATTGGCCTGCCTCCAGCACAGATCTGTCACCCACTGAAATCACTGGGCATACCATGAAGAGAAAAAAATGAGTCCCCATTGTTAAACTGTTTAAATAACTTGGAAAGCCTTGAAAACATCGGTAATGGAGCTCCTCTGTTCCCAAGAAATGCTGATCTTATTACACATCACTGTCGCAGCTTTTGCTGAAATACGTTGCTAGCAGAAATATCAAAAGTTGTCCTCACACTATTTTTATTTAATTTTTTAAATGCTTTTTTTTTTTAATAATTGAAGTAAAATATCAGGCAGTGTAACAGAAACCTGACAGGGATTTTTATAATACATAATGAGCACTTTTACCTTTAATGTGAGCTTTTTGCTGTTAATAAATAATTGTGGCATTGCAGCATTTACTTACCTAAAGGATCTGAGTACCTAAAGCTTTGACAGTTCAAGAGATACATTTGAGAAATCCTTGTTTTCCCAGATTTTGTATAATTGTTCCCATTTTAGTTTTGAATACTGGATAACTTTAACTGTTCTGGCCTCTAAAGGTGACTGAAACAAATCAAACTGAGAACCAAGAGTTGTGTACACTCTGCAGCCACTTTGTAAGGTACGCCTTTTCAACTGTCCAGCCAATCACATAACAACAACTCAATGCATTTAGGCATGTAGGTCAAGACAGCATGCTAAGGTTCAAAGTGAGCATCAGAATGGGGGAGAAAGGTGATTTAAGGGACTTTAAATGTGGCGTGGTTGTTGGTGCCAGACGGGTGGGTCTGAGTATTTCAGATGATGAGATGAGATTTTCCCCACACAACCATCTCTGGGGTTTGCAGAGAGTGGTAGTGGTCTAATGGTGTATGGGATATTTTCTTGGCACACTTTGGGCCCCTGAGCATCATTTAAAGGCCACAGCCTACCCGAGTATTGTTACTGCCATGTCACAAAGCTCAAATAATCTCAAACTGGTTCCCTGCACTCATTTGGCCTCCACAGTCACCAGATCTCAATCCAAAAGAGCACTTTTGGGATGTGGTGGAAAGGAGACATGCAGCCAACAAATCTCTAGCAACTGTGTGATGCTATCGTGTCAATACAGACATCTCTGAGCGATGTTTCCAGCACCGTGTTGAATCTATGGTATGGAGTATACAGCAGCTCTGGAGGCAAAAGGGAGCTCAACCCAGTAATAGCAAGGTATACCTAATAAAATGGCCATGAGCCTATATACTGAAACTTAGGAGCATACACAAACAAATGTCAGCCTTATTTAAGGAAGTGTTACAAGCTAAACTTGAGTCAGGGGCAAGTGCTATAGGCATTTGTTTACATCAATCAAGCTATAGCAACATGACGATCCAGATCCAGTAAATCAATCTGCTGTAAAATTGCACTGATACCAACAGGAGATAAAATGCTATTTAGGTCTGTTAAAATCAGTATAGAAATTATCACCAACCCCACCACAAAATGCAAAGTCCAACTGGTGCAGAACAAGAATATTTTAATTATATGTTAAGCAACGATAAAAGAAATGCCTCCGAATTTCGTCATTTATGAAACTCTATACTCAGCACACATTAAAGTTATGTTTGCCTGTGACACAGTGTACACGCCCACCCTCAGTACTGCACGACTCACTGTAGACAGAGATGTGAAGGATGTTAAATAAGTGCTTAGTGCAACATCTTCTTCTACTCATAAATGTTTACCTGCCAGAGGCTAAACCAATAAACCAACCATAAACCATGGACCACCACAGGATGAAGGATTTATCCCACAGACAGTCCATCTGAGAGTTAGTCTGGAGCTTACACTTACTGTAGATCTACAACCAAATGAACAGTACTTAATTCAGATCAGTTAATGGCATTTGATAAAGTTTGATAATGAGTGCAGTCTGGTATTTCTGTTTAGCTTGTGATGGCTTCCGTCTACCAGAATGAGGTGTAGGTTTTGTTTAAGTCAGGCTTTAATATAACCAACACCCGCTTTTACATTTAGGCTTGCATTGTGTTATTTGTCAAAGCAGTATTTATGAAACTGTTTTAATTCACATCATCATCATAACATGTGATAGTTCTCACAGGTCCTGCCTTCCTGAGTTAAAGCAGACAAACGGAAAAATACAAATCTGTTGCATTCAGGTTGTAAAAACGAATTACAAAATGTATTGTACATATTTATTATTATCATCAATAATATATCACTGAACAGCAAGGCAGAGAGCAAACATGGGGAGTTATTTTTGTAGCATATCCTGAGGAATTTGCAATTATTCTCTCCAAAATGAAAATACAATGCAAATACTAGTTTCCTGTAGCAAAATTAGTACAACAAAGTTGTGCAGCATTAATATCAAGTCTGAAACTCTCACTTCACCTATAGTACTGCGTGGCAGTATTACCACCATAAATACTCCATCACCAAAAGAGGAAAAAATCCGACTCCCGGCCTTAGAAAGCAAGGTCAACACAAGGGGGTGGCCCACACCACCCTCTAGTGGTTATAACGAAGCATTGCGCGCATGCTGTCAGCTCCCTATGAATGATGCAGAAGTAGGTTTTGCTGCATAAATTATTGTCCTTTTTAGGAAGTACCGTCTGATATTTATATTTAGCTTACCACTGCTTCCTCTTAACTAGACTAAAAGTGTGTGCCAATGCTCATTTTTCTTTTTAAGTCCCTCTCCAAACAGAAATTGCTCTCATTTATCCGTCCTTCACCTGATGTTTTTCCCTTTTTGTTCCCCATTTTTTTCTTTTTAACATTTATCCACGATTTGACACAAGTCACATACAGCTGGTGAAGGAGAAAGGTTTCTCTATGTTCCACATAAATTCAAGATGCACTTGCATGAGCGCAAAACTTAAGCATCAAAACTTGTTTTTGATATCAAGTGCAAAAACATGCAACTGAAGGCAAAAGAGCCCAACCCGGCACGAGCAAGGTGTACCTAATAAAGTGTCCACGAGTGTATATACTGAAAGTGCCACAAGCTAAAATTTAGTCAGTAACAAGTGCTATAAGCTTGACATCAATCATGATATAGCAACATGATATTTTGCATGAGCATAAACCTGAATGTGCAAAAGACACAAAAAAGGAAGGGGAAATCTTTTTTATATCTTACTTTAGGGCAAACTTTTGAAGCAAATTTCATCAGATTTGACTGGAAATTCTATTCGTACATTTTTTAGGTCCAAGTGACTACTGAAGTTAAAGTTAATTTTCATAAAATTTCAAAGTAACAAGCCAAATAAGTCCCCAAAGCGCTTTGAAGATGGCAGTGAGAACTGGCTTTTCAGTGATGTATGAGGCTCTCTGTCCAGCAGTTAAACCTTTGAACTGAAAAATAATGCTTGGAAGAGTTTGAATCTATCAGTATACTGTCTGTAAGGGTCACCCCATTTAAAAAAAAAAAAAAAAAAAGTTTTGATTTTCTTTTGTATAAGAACTTCAGTACATTTAATGAAGACATGCAAAGTTTACTGTCACACAGAATCTTTTTTTGAGTTACAGGCCCCTAAAGAACAAGGGGTGGGTTGAAATTTGGTACTTTTTACATTATTTTTTCCCAGATGTTTTCTAGCCCTCATTACTTTATAAATACAGGAAATATCCACATTAAATTTTCAGGGCTGAAAAATGCATTTAAGCTCTGTTAAAGCCTGAAACCAAATCAATTTTACACCCACTCCAAGTGTCACAATCTAAAGCCAAAATTATGGGATATGTTATAGTATATTATATTATATTATATAGTATAGCCCCCCCAAAGGGTCATATCATGATGTGAGATCACTGACTCGTCAAAACAAGTTGAAGACTAAAAAATGTCCCATTTCAATATCAAGCTCATCTTCTAGCCTGTGTCTGTGCCAAAATAATTTCCCAATACAGTCAGTCTTGACTGTTTCAGGGGCAGTAGAATATACAGTATGAGGGTAACCTTTTGCATGCCTTCATTAAATAGACTGGGGTTATGAAATCAGCTGATTCTGAGGGGGTCAGGTGGGACCTTATTTCAGATTTGGTTGATTTTATATGGAATGCAGTAGAAGGCATACGTCCTATTTAAAGTCTGTCAGTGTATGTGCATATGCAGCCTTGGAAGCAGCTGTCAGATCCCTTACTCTATGATAAGTAAACTTGGTTTTTCAAAGTCTGACATTAATGTTTTTTGCCATTTTCCCCCCAAACACATTTAAGCACACCTCGAGTGACTGGGGTATAACTCCCACACCCTGTTAGCCCCTTAAACATAGTTGCAAATGATGCACTGTGGAAGTATAACACAGGCTTTACAAAACCATTGCATTTTATTTTATTTTTTTTAAATATAATCAAATATTAGGCTTTCTGGCTAGGAAAAGATTAAAACTGCCTGTGGGCTGTGACAAAAAACAAATCTAATAATAACTGACACTTGAAAGAGTTCTTTTCTCCACATAAATCTTGTACACTTATTTACTGGCCCAGCTATAATTGAAGCCTGTATTGTATAAACGAGGCACGCTTCCAAATGATATCCAGCTAAAATTAGCCTCCTTGAATTTTTTTTTTTTTCTGAGGCTGGAAAGAACTTTACAGCACTCTCAGTGGGGACAGAGGCTCTTCATAAAGCATAAATTATACTGTAAGCATAACGTGAAGAACAACTACGGTCCGATGTCCTTCAAATGTGGCGTGGTTAACTCCGATGAAGCAATCACAACTATCATGATAACTCACACTGCAACCTTGCTATCAGTATCATAAACATGACTGTAATTCATATTCCAGTACCTGCTGCTGCTCATTACATTAACTCTGAGCAATGAGTAGCAAAGTTCAGCAATGGTCAATGATAAAACCCATTTAGACAGAAGCAAAGTTCAGCTGCCTCTTCTTGTATTCGAAAGGGGTGGGGGTGGGGCCTCTGCAAATGAGTAAGATTTTCCAAAGTGTGTGTGTGCGTGTGTGTGTGTGTGTGTGTGTGTGAGATTTCACATGGAGGATAGCGGCTCAAAAACCAAATAAATAAATAAATAAATCAAACACAGCTATTTATGACTTCCAGTGAGACGCGCGTTCAGCCTGCCTCCCTCGTTTCGGTGATCGTTTCTGTTAAACACGCCACATTGTTAGCAGCCTGTTGTTCAGGCTCATGAAGGTGATAAGGCTGAGATATGAAAGAGCCAGTTAAGGACATCTAGGAAAGCTGTAACAGATATTATCACAGGCCTGTGCCGAATCTGAGCCAAGAGGCCAAACAATGAAGTAACTTCCTCTCCAAGAAATCATAGGAACTTTCCTTCCACTTCCCATCCCTGTATTCCTGCGCCGCAAGCATTTAAGAAAAAAGAAGGGAAAAAAAGTACCGTAAAAGGATTTTAGATTTTCTAAATTGTCTTTTATTTGAACATGTTTAATAGAGAAAGTTTTTTTTTTTATTGTAAGTTTGGGGAGAATATAAGATTACTGTGCTGTGAGAAGTCATTCTGATAACTGCACACTGCTCCGTGATTTTCTGTGTCTAAACAGATCAATTACAGGGCCCATTTTTGATTAAAAATGAGCCATCTTGCTTTGCAATTCATAGACATCTCGATCTGTTCTACATGTAAAGAGCATGCCCCACATAGATAGCTCTTAAAGCCTTTAATAAAAGGGATTGCACTAACTTTTAGAGAAGTTATCACTGAATAGATTTCTATGTATATATAATTCTGTGTAACCAAATCAGCAGTGCAGTCTACACAAACAAGCCCTTAACCTCCTGGGACCCTGCATCCTCATATGGAGACATTACATTTTGGCTTTTCTGCACCTTATGCTTTATTTTGCTCACCATGTTTTATACTTTGTTAAGTAATGTGGAATTTATTGTCTTATGCTGTAAAATAAACAGACATATTTCCTACATGAGGAAAGAAATTTTTAAGCATTATGTAACAATTATGTAACAAAGTAACAACTTCCTGTTCAAAGATGAAGCTTAGTTTTTATACTTATCAGGTATCCAAATAATCCTAAATAGCTTGAAGGGAAAAAAAAAAAAAGCATCCCAAACAAGAGGTCAGGTCTCTTAAAATGTTGCCACTTTTAAATTTTGAAAAAGAACATTTTTAGCTTGGAGAAATTTATACATTTTTTTTATGTGTGTGAACAGACTTCTATGATGTTCCCACTATGATGGAAGCAGTGAGCAGAGACCGCGATCCAACGTGCCCAGGGTTTTTGACAAATCGGTGGAAAACAGTGTTTCCATATTACACACCTTGGACATTAACACTTTGCAGAAAGCTCAACACTTAAACACACTTATGCCTACTGTTGAATTCAAAGGCACTATAAAGAAATTGGTTGTTTTGTCGCTTTATGCTGTGGGTGTTTGTATATGTTGCACTTTTACACCGTTTTAATCATCTGCTACCTTAGCCATGGTCTCACCTGTGAAAGAGATTTGCTCTCAATGGGACTTCCTAATTAAATAAAAGGTCATT
Source organism: Pterophyllum scalare (assembly GCA_024447675.2). NCBI lineage: Eukaryota > Metazoa > Chordata > Actinopteri > Cichliformes > Cichlidae > Pterophyllum > Pterophyllum scalare. The sequence continues at coordinate 29,511 of JAMQGT020007457.1, read as the reverse complement.
TAAAAATGCATTTTACCAGTCCTCTTTTAAACTTAAAGGTCCAGAAAGATGGAAAACCTTCCACAAGAACTAAAAACGTGACTGATTTTACAACTGAGGCTAAACTAATGCTTAAATCTCTGATAACTACTTTATTCTGTTCTTCACTGTTATTCTCAGTCACTACTTTTTTAAATCTATTCTGTTTTATTTGGTCATGTTCATTTTACACCTTAGCCCACATTTTAATATGCAAATTATTTGTGGCTAGAAGTCCTGCATTCATTTCTACAGATGCATTTCACTGTTTACATGCAGTGTCCCTGCTATATATAATATATAAATCAATACAAATCAGTTCTATATGCATTACGTGTGATATTTGTCACCTGATTAATTGATGAATGGACTCTTTTCTAGAATGTGAGGAAATGTTGCTAAATGTTTATCACTTTCATAGAGCCAAAGATGAAACTGTCAAGCAGATATTCAACCTGCTGTCACAGAAGAGTAACAAATGGATCTCGTAAATATCTATAATTGAAAAAGCTTGAACCAGTGAAGCTTTGCTAAAATAATTTTTAAAACTGATAAATTGTCTCAGATCTACAATAAATTATATTCGGTATTAATAACCTGCTGTATTACCACATAATATATTACAAAAAACACAGGGAAAAAAACGTAGTTTTAAACTTTTAGTTAAAAAAAAAACACACACACACAAAACAAAAAAACTGTCAGAATCTGATTTATAAAGCTTCAGTTCAGCAGGTTTAAGTCATATTAACTGAGACTGTGCAGGCAGTACTTGTCCGGTACAGTACTGATGTGCTTTTCAAAAGTTACGTAGTTCCAAATTTTAACCAAATCTGATCAATGTCCAAATTAATGCTTACTTACCCCTTAAAAAAACACTGAACTATGAGGACTGTAATATCAATCATTTTATGCAGGATTTTCCATGAAACCTACTCAAACTACTCAAACAGACTTTTTTCCAATGGCTGTAACAATGTCCAAAATATTACCATCAGCTTTGTCGGAACATTTGAACATTAACGTGATTGTATAAATATCACCAAAATGAGCTCAGACCTAGCACGCCAACCCCCTTTAGGGGCAGCATTCGATCCTCATAGCAATCGTTATTTATCTAAATTACTGCAGCAAATAAAAACAGAAAAAAGTGACCTAGATTAGCTGCCATACATTGCCTTGAAATGTAACACTATTTGAAAGGTGTCCACTTTCAGAGGAACACAAACCACCTCGGTCCTCTGCAACAGGAGTCCTACTGGAGACCGGCAGGCTATAAAGCCCCAAAGGCCTCTCGGGAAAACCCAGAGGTGGCCCGTGAGGCTGCTGGGTGTACCAGGACAGTCAGCCGGCTCCCAAAATAACTGTGATCCTAAGGAGGCAGCTACTGAAGTAACACAGGTCAAACATGCTGCAAGCTTCCTTGGAAGAATGTATGACAGTGGCCTGTGCAGCTTCATTAGGATGAGCTATTTCTTCCTGTGTGTAATTAGTGAGAGCTGTTTACTCAGGAAATTAAACTGGCAGCCATTTATAATAATTGAGGAAAGAAGCAGTGCACTTTTTGAAGTAAAGCAAATGCATGCGATACAGCATCAAGCCTGACATAAGACTGTGAAAAACAAAAGTGCACGAGTTCTGTTTTTATTGCAAATGTGTCGACATCCGAGTCTTTTACAGTCCCGTTAGCTCTGGCGACTCTTAAACATCTGCTCCTGGTCAAGATTTTCTCTTTTGAAAAATTAAGTACTGTGCAAGTTTTATTTTAAATTAGTGGGGTGAAATAACACAGCTTACAAGCTAAATCTATGTCAAATATGACTGTATTAATCAAACTCCTCAAAAGCAGCTGGAGGAGAAAAATTCAAAGATGGGAGTTAAATTTGAGTTTGTCTGCTAAGGTTCTGAGAGGCGGTTAAAACGAGCCCCTTACTCACTTCCGGTGCTGAAGCGGTCCAGCCTGACATCTCCATCATTCTGAGCATAACAGTATCCGGGATACTGCTGATATATTTGGATCACATAAACAATCAGTCGTTGGGAGCCAGTGATAGTCTGGTCAAGTATGCAAGTCTTGTACTTTATATAAAGTACAAGACGATAGTTTGAATTCACTGGTTATATTATATTTATATTGAGTATATAAACCTCCAATTAATGGGTTAAAACCAGTCATTTATAAAAGCTGAATAACCTATTTGAAGTCATAAATGAAGGTGTAATAAGCAAACTGAAGGTTAGAACTTGAATCGCCCTAGACGTTTGGACTCTGAGGGGACTGATTCGCCACATTTGCTTATTAAACCCCACTATGCATATAGTTATTGAAGACCCCTACTCTAAATGTGCAACAGCTAGCTATCTGTTTTAAACCTAGTATAATATACTGCAACACACATGCTTTCAGAGCAAGCATGGACTTATACGCAAAAGCTAAGTGGTTTCAATGCATCTTAATGAAACTCTTTAACCGTTTTTTGTTTTTTTTATGTATTTAACTGTTTTGGTTTTTTTTTAAACAGACTATTTTTGGTATCTCCAGACAGATAACACACTTAAAAATAAACCTTTAAAGATCCACAAGAGCCAAATTTAGCACATGGTGTACAATACAAATAACCTCATCTCTGTCCGTTTTCTACAGTTATTCCATTTGTCAGTGTTATTCAAGCTGTTTTATTGGTAATCCCTAAATTGAGATCGCAGTGCACCACAGGCTTCTATACAGGCTTCAACTATGCTGTTTATTAAAGTCCACTGCATTTATTTATTGAAACCCCTTACTGTAAATGTGCAACAGTTTCACCAAACTTCCATTTGTAACCTATAATAATGTAATATATCATACATGACATTTGGAGCCTTTTTTGCCCTAAAGCCAAAAGTTAGTAGGGTTGTTTTGTTTTGTTTTACAAGAGCCCAACTGATGCACTGGTATCTGCATGTATCTTTTTGTATGTTGTGCAATTAACTTTGTTTTTTGTGTTTGTGTGTGCGTGTGTGTGTGGGGGGGGGGTAACTTTAAAATGGTGTTGATTAGCATTATAGTACTCTCAGCAATGTCAGATGAGCACAGATGATCAGGCAACATCAAGTTCCTGGAAAGTTAAACAATGACCCATAATGGAACTCTAACATACTGAATGTACAAATACATGTATGTAAAAATAATCACATAAATCTTGACCTGCCTTGGCTCCCGTAACAGACAGGCTCTGGTTGTTATAAACCATCTTTGCATATGATAGACTTTCACAAGAAGCCTACACTATACCCTATTTTGCAGAGTGGAACATTTAACTAAACTGTACAGCACAACACAGTTCACTTATTTATTGAAAAAAAAAACAAACATTTATAAACATGTAAGAGCTAACCACAGAGCTATTTTCTGTGTGTACACTAAACCACGTGAGGCACAGCAGCAATAAGCTAAATGATCCCTGTGCAGTACATATTTGTACACTAAGGTCACCTTACACTTTTTATGGATTCATTAACTGGAAAAAAAAGATTACTGTATAACTAGATGTACCTGTTGTCTCTGGATATACAATTACACAAGTGGTTCACAGATTGTGTGCCTTGCGATTTTATGCCAAACTCACAATATTATTTCAGCTCCACAAGAAGTAATGAACGAGATGTAAATGTACTGCAATAGTACACAAAGGGTCTGATTGATGGCGAGGCGGTAGAAACAGACTGCTTCCTTGTGTGGACCAAACTACAACCATCTAAATTGTAGCTGTCATTTAGGTGGAGATGCTGCACATGTGCTATCCAAAGGGGCTTCATCTGACAACATATAATTAAAAAGAAGAATTAACAATTTTTCAAATTACAAGTAAGTCATTTCCTGCAAATACAAATTGAGGCACGCCTTGAAATTCTGGCTTGCCCTTCAAGTGTGCCTTGAGCACAAAATGTGTGAAAGCCACTGATTTATGTTAGAACCTCTAAATTGTCATTTAAATTATACTAGAGCATTACTAGTCTAGCCTATATTAAAGTCTATTTGTTGGGGGGTAAATGATTTTAAAGGTGCCATGAGAGCTGGATAGACATGACCAAACAGCCAAATCTAAGGCACCTCTAGATTCCTTTACGCAGCAAGCCCACTACACTGTGCTCTATATGACACTACAGAGTGTAAATGTACCAGTTAATGCAAAAAAAAAAAGTTTGTTTTCTGTTGTTCTGGACAGATGCCACACTCATACTACAATATACTACACAAGGCAATTATGGCCCAATAGCCTCCAGCTAAGAGGTCTCTGTGTACCCATGTATGTTGATCCCTGCTTATCACAGGCTACATTACGCTTAATTGGCTATTTAAAAATCCCTATAACCCGAACTGTAGCTGGAAAGGAAGGATCCGATACTCTAAACATCCATCTTCATCATTTGTCATTGACAGCCGCGGGGAGTTTAGTCTTCACAGTCAAGCCAACAGATGTGGCAACAGGCCTCGCCAGAGCAGTGACATAATTTCTGGAAAGGCCAGTGCGTTTTTTTGGTTTCTAATAATAAAACGGAGGTACATAACCTACCGAGCAGCAGCAGCCGATGCGTCTGTTTGTACTCCCGTTTGAGCTCCTTCAGCACCCTGTCAATATTCTTACTGACTTTCTTCGCCTCCTTCTCGGCCTCCTTCTCCTCCACCAGCAATTTGTCACAGTTTTTCTGCTTTTGGGTGCTTGTTTTTTGCAGCAGCTGTAAGCGTCGGCCGCGGTCCTTCCCCGTCCCTTTACCGCTGCCTCCACCTCCGCCACCTCCACCTCCGTTTTGTATGAGCACACCGTCGGTACCGGTGTCTCCACGGCGGTGCTCCCCGCCCGGGAGCCTGGCAGGGTCCCCGGGGCGCACCAGGCCGCCGCGTAGCGACGAAGTCTCCCCGCATCCCCCGGTATCCTCCTGGCGAGCTCCCCCGGCGCGTGTAGGCACGGCGGCGTCCGGAGGCTGGTCCGAGTCCGAGGTAGCGTTGGAGATAGAGCCGCTCAGGTCCCCGAAGAGCCGGGGACGCAAACTGTAGCACAGCCCCATGTTGAAACCAATATCTGTCTGTGAATGTGATTTTTCATAAATTAAAATATCAAAAAAATCGCCGTTGTGCCACCAGCCCTAACGAGCCATCGTCACATTGGAGCTCCAGCAGTGCGATTCAGGTCCGAATTTGAGCCGAAAATGTGAATGAATAATGCTCCGACATTTGCTATATGTCATTTTGCATTTTCCCCAGTCAGCCTTCGCTTCGTAGTTAGTGGATCACCTGATCCTTTAGTGGACACTGCGGGTCCACCTTACCGTAAGTAACCAAAAGCACAACCTTGGAGGAAAACGCGTCTATGCGCCGCTCAGACAGTCAACAATCTCACTGCACAGTTGTTAGGTGCAATGCACGGCACGTCACATTACTACAGTATGGCCATTTCGAGAATGCTGGTCATGATTTTCATTCCTCACATTTCATCCCTGCATCTTTAAATCAGTCGGTGTCTCCTGCTCTGTAGACCGTAATCTCTATTTTAACAGCAAATGCATCAAAGCATTTCTTTCTTGGGCCCTGCAAGCATTTCTTTGAAACGGTCCCACACAAGAATATTAAATAGATAGAATCAAAATGGCATTTTGACATCTATCACTGTTTCTATGATAAAGAAAATATATTTTAGGCTTTGCTGTGTGTCTTAACAATGGGATCGACTGCCTTAGGCAGGGGCGTGTCAACAAGTGTAGAGCACGGGGTGGCGCCATCCCCTCTATGTCTGCTCAGCTGGTAGTACAAATCACACGCAAATATGCGTTTTACTTGAGTACATTTACCCGTTTTAATATAAACTATAACTGCATACACTATTGTTATAAATTATATTTGTACAATAAATTATAGCAGGTTAAAATAAGCCAGCATTGGTGCTCTTGGGAATATTATGAGGTACCTAGCAATATATAACATTATGAAAATGAACTCCACTCTTGCCAGCTGCAACACTAAACTGATGTGCATGTCTGTGCATCTGTAATTAAATTCACTGATTAAAAACACAGATTATTCCTAGTGGTCATGCATTGAACAATATTGATCAAATAAATGAAATAAACCTTTATCGCCATTGCACATTGTACTTTTACATTTGCACAACGAAATTGGGTTACAGCCCCCCACCACCACCACCACCCTTGGTGCAATTAAAAGAAAAGAATAGGTAAACATTAACGAATTTAAAAGAGCAATAAACAATTTAAAAGGGCATAAACATAAATTAACTATAAGATATCCTATATACAGATATACAACTGCAGCATCAGTTATTGCACATGATCGTCAAATAATGCAGTTTGAACTGTATGAACAGTTTTGCAGAGTGATTTCATAAACACAGAGTGCTGCTAATAGTAAAGCTACTCTGTTATTCACAAGGGGTCACCACACAGATTTGGCAGATTTTTTTTTACACCAGATGCCATTCCTGATGTAACCCCAGAGGGATTTGTGTCTCTTTCTTGGATCAAACCACAGTTCTTTTGCTTGTATAAACCACTACACTATGCTGTTGCTTATAGTAGTAAAAGATAAGGCCTCAGTCACACAGGCCTAGAGACCAGCTGGCAAACCCCTGGCAACCACTGGTCACTATGTAAAAATGTGCATTGCCCAGCCGGTTGGTGAGTGGTTGCTGACAGTCAGTAGGTGAATTATTTGTAAAGAGTTACTATATACAGTGCTGTGTTGAAAACCTCTTTGTGACTGCTTTGGTCACCAGCAGATTGCAGCTGTAAATTTGCATGGAAGATGCTGCCTCGTCTGCAAACACTGGCCAACTACTTGCAGAGTGCAATGAAACTGTTAAAACTGGAAATTGAGATGTGTGCATTCAATGGAAAAATTGCACCCTTTGAATCAGCGGTAAGGCACAAGTTTTATTTTCTGGTAGTGCCCAAAGCAATCACATGAAAGTTTTTGGTGCAGCACCCTCTTTTTTGACCAATTTCACCCTAGAATACTTAAGAGTAGAATGGGAGGCGGAGCCTTCAGCTTTCAGGCCCCTCTTCTGTGGATTTGGGAGACAGAAACCCTCTCTATTTTTACGATTAGGCTTAAAACTTTCCTTTTTGATCAAGCTTATAGTTAGGGCTGGATCAGGTGACCCTTAACCCTCGCTTAATTATGCTTCAATAGGCCTAGGTTGGTGGGGGTTCCCACGATGCACTTTTTCATTCACCTCATTTCACTCTCTATATGCTTATACACCACTCTGGATTTAATCATTATTTATTATAAGTGTCTGGCTCTCTTCCACAGCATGTCTTTTGTCCTGTCGCCCTCCCCTCACCCCCAACCGATCATGACAGGTTACTACCCCTCCCTGAGCCTGGTTCTTCTGTCAGAGGTTTCTTCCTGTTAAAAAGGAGTTTTTCCTTCCCACTGTCGCCAAGTGCTTGCTCATAGGGGGTTATTTTGATTGTTGGGTTTTCTCTGCAATCATTGTAGGGTCTTTATCTTACAATATAAAGCACCTTGAGGCTTTATATTGTTGTGATTTGACGCTATATAAATAAATTTGAATTGAATTGAATTTCACCCAGTGACAATCAACAGCCTCCAATGACCACTGACCAACTGGTCAAGGAATACACATTTTTCCTCGTGCCTGGAGGTTGCTAGGGGTTTGCCAAATGTTTAAATGTTGCCACCCAAGCCCTGGTAGAGCCCCAGAGATTGGGTGGTAACATTTAAATGATGTACATATGAATGAATGTGCCACACTGAACCCATTTTAAAACTTCCTATCAGAGGTCATCAGGATATTTGGGGCTGGTGGATGATTTGTTCTTAAATATGGGTTCCCCAAAACACACAAAATGCTTTAATTTATCTGTTTACTGCCAAAGTCACTGTTCGGGATTTTTTTTTTCCCTAGTAATTTTCTGTATTATTCTGCTGAATCTGTTTCACCTGTGCTAAATTAACAGCCACCTGTCTTTGACTTTCCACCTACCAGATTGTCCAGTTTTTTTTCCAACCTTTTTTTCTGTGCATAGTGTTTCTTCTGTTTCTCCCTGTGTTTATAATTGATTCCCTTGTGTATGACTTTTTGATCTGTTCATGGATTTTGCCTTTTGGCAGGATTTTGATTACCTGTGAAGGACCTCTGCCTGTTTGGTCCTGCTCTGGGTCCTTTTCCCCATGGTTCATTACATCACAAACAGTATGTAAAATGTTTTTTAATGTTACTGATTCTCTTATAAATTGCTGCTCTCATTTATATTGTGAATACAAACAACTTCACATTGATCATGTTGCATCAATCCATATGAAATCAGTCAAATATATAAAAAAAGATTGCACCTAACTCCCTCAGAATCAGGTGACTTATATATATATATATATATATATATATATATATATATATATATATATATATATATACACTTATTTTTTGCACATATATAAAGCTATAGCATATTTAATGATGCCATGCAAAATTTGACTTTATTTTATAATTTTCTGAGCTCGAAAGTACACAGGGCTGGCTTGAAATTCACTGCTTTTTAAGTCGCCTTGTTTTTTTTCTGTATTTTTAAAATTAAATTATGACTCTATTGAATAATCATTGACCCAGAAGGAACCACAGCTAGGAAATGAGCCTCGTATCCAAATGTAGATAAAATTAGACCTTTATAACTTGTTTTTCTCCAGTGAATTCTCGGAAAACTGTTAAAAGCATCCAACGTGCCAGTGCGTTTTTCTGTCACTCTGTCGTAGACATTAAATTGGTGCAGTTTTGCTGTTAAAACTATGATATATTCCTTGATGTTTGGTTTTAGATTGCAACACCCACCCCTTTGTACTTCAAGGTTCTTTAACTGAAAATCTTCATAGTGTGGTGGTAAGGTTTGTGCATTGCTTCATGAACAGCACTGCAGTCATTGATGATCACTTGAATGAAGCATCTGATACTCAGGATATTTTGTGACATGAATAATTGTAGTTAAGGATCGGAAAACTTTTTGACTACCTGCCGCCAAAATCACAAACCTGGTCCAGACAGCAAAATAAACCACTAGATGGAGCACTTGTAAAAGAGTAAGTCAGTGACAGAAGCTTTCCTCCTCTGGGAGGCTGTTTCTGCAACAACATGTAGTGTGTTGGTAAATAATATCTGTAGGATAGTTGTACAATTGATCCCCAAATTGCAACCAAGTTTTTACATTATGAATCTTGCAGGCACCATGTTTCTATTTTTTCTTTATATTGTGTGGACTTTAGGATGGTCCCAAATCCAGTAATTGTGTGGGAGGGGTGCAGAGGTCAATCCAGTGTCATGGTGCGTGGGGCCGGTCACATTTTTGGGCTTGTACCATAGTTAACATATCTGAGTTTGGAGTTTAATTTAAGTATTTGAAGAGTTGAATCTTGTTGTTTTAGGGGGGGGGTTGGATTGTTGTGTGGTTTTATTTTGAGTCCCTGTCTTGGCTTCATTATTTCTTGAATCAGTTTTCTTGTATTTAGTTTTTTTTGTTTTTTTTAATTTTTTGATTTCCTTTGATAGTTGGAGTCTTGTGATTGTCTTGATTATGTTCAGCTCATACTCCTCCTGTTTCCACTTCCCCAATCAGCCCTCTGTGTATAAATAGTCCTGTGTTTTCTTTGTCACATAGTGTCTGTGTACTTTTCCCAGTTTTTTTCTGGCTGTAAGTTATTACTTGTGGATTTCTGTTTGGTTTTCCTTTGTGAATTTTGAAATATGGGATTTTTGCCCAACAAACTTTTTTTTGTTTTGTTTTTGGGGGTTTTTTTTTGTCACTCTGTCAGCCTTGTGTCATGTATTCAGGTCCTGTGCTCTATAAACCTTAACAGTCCTGCCCTTTTGAGTAAAAGGTCAAGATTGGCAGCATATAAATGTGAGGGACACATTAAGCAAAGGTCTGGATGTTCTCCAACAGGAAATTTTGACAAGGGGGAATTACATTAAGAAAAACATAAAACTGAAGCACTAGTCGACGATTCAATGTAAGTCTTTCACCTCTTTTTATTTTGTCATTGGTGGGGATAAATGCATGTGTTTTAAACACTGTGGACATGTTTCTTCCTGAACTATACACCTTTGTATACATCTATAACTCTACACTGATCTGTAATTCTTTTTATAAAGATAAGCTGATCCTTTCATTAACGAGGGTTAATTCTTGGTGGTCAAAACATCTTCTGGAAAGGCTACTAAAAGAAGCCTTTCCAGAGCTTTTTGCTACATCATGTGAGCGTCATCAGACCATGTTTGTTTTACTCTTTTTATTACGTTTTATTCTTTTTACACTCACTGATCAAGCTGACAGTTCCTCCTGAATGGGCTCTGCTGTCAAACTGTTCTATCAACTGTTTCTGTTGCTCATGGAAAAATAATGGAAATATAAACTCTCACTCAACAGAGCAGCATGTTCCATGAAGATCATATCATGTAAGTGAACTAAAAGTTGTTTTGTCACCCCCCCCCCAAAAAAAATCATTCAATGTTTGTTACAAAATACTTTAAAATATTCATAGCAAAATCAAATTTTAAGAGTATTATCTTGTAATTATATCACAGCATCTAGTGAGATATGATAGATGTCTTTAACTTATCCCAGAGATGGAAAATCCTTTCATTATTGCAGTTATACATAAGTATATAATAAAATGGCTAAAAGTAGAATAGTAGGTAGCTCAGTAAAATAAAATTAAGAGGTTTTTTAAAATAAAACTAAGTTGAAATCAAAATAATACAATAAGATATATATTTTTTAAAAATACATTTAAACAAGAATATGAAGTAAAATATAACAAAATAAAATGTAAGTAAAATTCAACAAAGGTAAATGAAACCAAATTAACAAAAAAATTAACTTGTCCAACATAACATCCATAATGTTTTCCTTGTATATATTTGATTAACTTTGACAACACAAAAGACAAATTAACAGGCAGATGCACAAAATAGTTTTTGGTGCAGTTGGTTCCTAAGACTAAATACAAAAACTGTGGTATAAATGTAACCCGTGTCATTTAGGCTATTTTTAAAGCTAACTAATTTTGAAAGCTAAATCAGGCAGAAAAACTCCAAATATCAAGTTTTGTGCTGAGGTTTAAGAGCATGCACAGGTTTTATTCACCACAGAGATCTGCATGAGATTCAAATCAGCACATTTAAAGTAATTCATTTCATAGGAAATCAGTCACAGAGTAACAATAGACCTACTGATGACTGATAAGCCAATAATTGGACCATCCCTACTACAAAAGAATAGGTGCATTTCTCTCCACCATGCTGGCATTTGCTTATAATTTGATGATACTGGCTACTACATCAGCAGAAAATACATGGTGTGATCAAAAGGTTCTGAGCACAGGCCCATAAAAATCAAAAGCTTTGCCTGATTGGCTGGTTTCCATTTCAAGGTCACCTTCTTAGACACATCCAGACAACTCACTAAACAGTAAAGCGATAAATAAAACTGTGACGTCAGTACAATGATTGTAAACCAAATATAAACAATAATTAAACTTGCAGTAAATAAATTTACTATAAGTGCGTGCATATGCGAGCTATCAGGCACTCCATACAAAGGACATAAGAAGGGCAAAAGAAATATATATGTGGACCTCAACATGTCTGGGCCACAGTTATCAAATAAGCTTAAAATCGTATTAACATTTTTTGTTATCATGAAAGATAACTTTGACTGCTTGACCTCTGACATCCTGGAAAAGTCCTACTCAGTGTTATTTTATAGGTGTATAACAATTATATTTATAAAGTGTAGAGTATTAAACCATGGGGCTATCAGTAATACAGACACTAATCTGACTCTAACTTTGTCTTATGTTACTTATAAATACACTGGCCTTAATTTTTTAAACCATGACCAACATCCTGCTGCTGCCCACTGTGAAATCTAGGTTAAGGGAGTTTCAGATTAAATCTGGGGTACTGGAGGTGAAGGAGTGCTCCAAATGGTAGATGATTTGTTGTTGTTGGGTTAGGATATCTTTAAGTGTGTGCGTACGTGTGTGTGTGTGTGTGCGTGTGTGTGTGTGTGTGTGTGTGTGTGTGTGTGTGTGTGTGTGTGCCTGTGTGTAATAAATCATGATTTCATCTCGCTGAAAAATACTAATGAAGGCTACCAAGTTAAAGTTAAATTATTCTTCCCCTTCTTTCAGTTTAGTGGAATCAAACAGTTTTATGAAAATGATTAAATGATATTTGGTTGGTTGGTCAATGTTGCTGTAAGCTTAAAAAATTGACACCAAAAACAACCATACAAAGCACAAATGTGTCCCATTTTCAGACTCCTCAGACTTGAAGCAGGATTCTCCTGTTAGTCTACTTCGTGGCAGACTTTCTTAATCGCATGACAACTTTAATCCACTTCCTCTCGCCCTTCCTCTACCACTGTAGAGGCTTAGTCGAAGGATAAGTGAGAGTGCAACAGGCAGGACTTTTCCAGTCGTCCTCGCCAGGTAAACCATACCCCTACATCACCGGTCTGCAGAGAGGAAAGCTAAAGGATGAGTGGATCTTTTATGCCTGTGTTTCTGCAGTGAAAGCCTTGGAGCAGCCTCACAGTAGCAGGGCACATCAGCGCAGCGGTTGTTGACCTGTGGACGGATGTTAATGGACTTACAATGACCAGTGTTGGCAGTGTCTGGGACTGTCAGGGTTCCTCGCTGAAGGAGAGCCAGGTCTCTTTATGGACGATTAACCGCTACACCACGCTCAAGCAACTGGGGGACGGCACGTATGGCAGCGTGCTCCTGGGCAAGAGCAATGAGACTGGTGAGCTGGTTGCCATAAAGAGGTGAGTGCATGGAGCACCAGTAAACATGTCAGGGATTCCCTGTGTTGTTTAGTCTCAACGGGTTAAGCTGATTAAGGCCTGCTTGAGTGCTACAAGGCGCTTCAAGGATTTATATTCAAACATACTGCATCCTCACATGATTTAAAAACAAAGTTACCATTTACATTTTTTTTTCTTTGTTTGGGTTATTTTAAAGATCAACAAATTAACAGATTAACTTTTGCTATCAGGGCATTGGTCAAGGAAAAGGAAACAAAAGGTAGAAAAGCTAAACTCACTACAAACCAGGAAGACAGGATGGCACAGAGGCAAAAAATTTTAAGGAACACAGGAGATACTACAAAAATGTGAAACACAACACAAAACAACAGCTAAAAACAGGGACCAAAACTCAACACATGCATAAGAAGAAATCAGGACCATGACAGCAATTCTGCTAACACTCAATTCGGTGGACAAGAAACGCTCCACCTAGCATGTGACTGTGAGGTTTTAGTGCAAGCTGGTGACAGTGTAAGGCGTGAAAGTGCAAATGCACTAGAACAGGTTACATGTTTAAATATAACAAAGTTTCCCAAGATGTTACATGATTTTAATGATTACAACAGTGATGTAACCGTTTCCAGATTGTTGCCCGTGATCACGCTTTGATTCAAGAAGACTTTATTGTCACTGTACTGCAGTGCAGATACAACAGAATTGAATAGATATCCCTTCCTCTTCTTCATTTATTAAAAAAACAAAACACCCAATAGACAAAAATAAAAACGGACATAAATTATAAATAGTAATACAAGAATTGATATGAACAGTATAGAGTGCAACATTAGCAGGGGGTAATTGATTCAGGAGTCTAACAGCTTGGAGGAGGAAGTGTTTCAGCATCCTTGTGGCGTGTTAGTGGAAAGTCCTGTAACATCTGCCAGAATCAGGAGCAGTTCAGAGGTGTTGAGTTGGGTCTCAATAATCTTAGAGGCCCTGCTCACACATCTAGACAAGTAGGTGTCCTCAGCTGCAGGCAGATGTGCTCTGGTCCACACTAATGATGTTGTAAATTAGAACACTTTCCACAATGCACTGGTAGAAGCTGAAGAGGAGATCTTCTGAAAGTCTGATTCTCCTCAACCTTCTCAAAAACTAGAGGCATTGTTGTGTTTTGATGATGACGGCGGAAATATGTGCAAACCAGGAGACAGTCTCAGTGATTTGAAGCTGGGAGCTCTTGTCTTCCTGAAATCTGCCCTCAATCCCCTTGATCTTCTGGGTGCTGTGGATGAGACTGCTGGTGGAGCACAAAGATCTTATAAATATTTCTGGTTTTGTGGTTCCAAACAGCTGTGCAATGAAGCAGGTTTAAAAGCTATATATGTAAGATTTTGGTTCAGTGTGAGGTGAGTGCTTTGTTGCTCTTTGTGACATGGTGAAACAGAGAGCAGAGGAGAGCAGCAAAACAGAAGTAAAGCCTCAGTGTGTGTGTGTGTGTGTGTGCATGTGTGTATTTTCTTCGTAAATGCAGCATGAACTGAAGAGGAGAGGAGTTTGTGATGCATGTGTTATTTTGGGGGCAGGGACCCCTTAAGGGGAGAAAATTAAAAATTACCTCAAAATCCTTACACAGATTTAGCTAGTTTGGGCTTAGCATTAGTTAATCTTGTAGACTGATAAATATTTATACATGTTCCACTAGCAAGCAGAGCTTATTTCTCATAGAAATATGATTTATTCTGCCCCAACAGGATGAAGAGGAAGTTTTATTCCTGGGATGAATGCTTAAATCTAAGAGAGGTGAAGGTAAGAATCTAATTCAGCTGTTAAGATAAAATATATTTCTAACATTCACAATAGAGGTAATAACTGGTAAATATGGCAAGAGCACCAGTTTTTCTTTCTGGCTTTTTTCCGCACCTCTTTGGATCAAACCTGAACTCGTTGATACTTGTAAATCAGTTTTAAATTATATTTTGTAGCCAATAATAGTTTTTGATTTTCAGGTTGATATGTAAAAGCCTAATCAATGTTTTTGTAAGCTTTTACTGCAAATGAGAAGTTACAGTCACATTTTATTGAACAGTTTGAGTTACAAATTAGAATGAGCATTAGTCATATTTCTAAATCAAAAAGATGATGTCACCTTCAGGTTTTTCTCTTGATCTTTTTAATTGTATTAACTTTTCTTTTTTGCAAACATGAATGAGAACTTTATGTTAACACAACATATCTGGCAGCTTGAACTATACTTGTAATAGTTTTCCATACAAGCCCCTGGGAGCAGCATTACAGAGCTAATTCAGATACTGTCTGAAGTTGATTCACTTTCAAAATGAGTTGAAGGCTCTGCCGCATGTGTTTCCTATATATCTGGTGCTGCCAGTCACTGAAGAAGCTGAACCATCCAAATGTGGTGAAACTGAAGGAAGTTATCAGAGAAAATGATTGCCTCTACTTTGTCTTTGAATACATGAAGCAAAATCTCTATCAGCTCATGAAAGAAAGGTAAGAAAAATCAAAATTATTATTATTTCAGTCCCATGTGAATTTATGGGAAAGCAAAATCGCAGCATGTGTGATGTGTTAGCCTCATGGTTATTTCTGTATTTTTTTATTTATTTATTTTTTTTATCACCACTGGGAATGTGAAAAATATTTGGGTCAGCTTGAGTCATTGAGTGTCAGTCTCGGTTTTTACAGAAACAAGTCGTTCCCTGAGTCAGTCGTCAGAAACATGACTTTTTAGATATAACAGGGACTGACATTCATTCATAACCATGGTAGGTGACTTCAGAGAGGTATGTATTTTAATGCATGTAAAATAAAAAATAAAAAAACTCCACTTATCAAATGCTGTATCAGCTTGATGTACATAGGCTAATTATTAAGGAAATGATACATTGAACCTGAAAAGTATAAGCACACTGGACAGTTTATAGGCCATCACAGGATTTTCTCCAACCAAAAATGGCTCACTTCTTCTGTGCTGCAGTCAGGAGAGGAGGTGTGACTCCCCTCAAAGCTTAAATCAGCAGAAATAAAAATAAACAAATAAAATCAGCTCTGTTTTTACTACTTGTGGGCGTTCACGTCATAAATACTTGCATTGTGTTCCTTCGTCTTTATCCCTTCTTTCTTTCTTTTGTCTTTTACCACTGTGCTGCTGCCAGAGAAGATAAGATGTTTTCAGAAAATGAGATAAGGAACATTTTGTTCCAGATATTATCTGGCTTAGCATTTGTGCATAAGCACGGTAAGAGACCCCTCCTGTTGTTTTCATTACATTTCCTGTTAATTTAAAGTTTGTTTGGTTAAGGCTTCCTTTTTTGTGAGAGCTACTGTGTTTACGTTTGTGTTTCACTCAAAAAACTGTGACCTGCTTCATTAAGGGGTTATGCCATGTAGTGGTTGTTACAGTAGTAGAAGCTAATGTAGAAAATAATGCAAATCTATACACACATGAATATCAGCAGGGGCGAATTTAACTGGCTCTTGGTTTTTTAGGATATTTCCATCGTGATCTGAAGCCAGAGAACTTGCTGTGCATGGGGCCGGAGCTTGTGAAGATTGCAGATTTTGGCCTGGCAAGAGAAATCCGCTCACAACCACCTTACACAGATTACGTGTCCACGAGATGGTGAGGTGTTTTTTTTCTTTCTTTATATTGTTTTTGTTTTGGTTTTTTTATTTTAAAAAAAATAAATCCAGAGGGTCTGAAGTAATTCTTGAAGATAAAGCAAAACCTGCACTGCCATTGATCTGCTGTAAAAAAAAAAAAAAAAAGGGAATAAAAATCACTTATCATATAACTTAAGAGACTCTTGGATTAAACTGATACAGACAACAGAAAAGGAAATCTGTTTAGGAGATTTAAAGGAAGACACACGGACTCAACATAGGAATGTTGAGATTATGAGGCCTCAGTCGCCGGGTGTCCTGTATCTGCAGCTGTGGTCAGAAGTTCACATACACTCATCATGGGCATGAATGTCATAGTAACTTGGACTACTGATTTCTTTGAATTGAATTGTTCTTTTTCCAGGGTCAAATGATTATATAGCATATATCTTTAATGACTTTAAAAAAACAAAAAAAATTCAGTTTGAATTTATTTAGGATTTTCTGAGGGTCAAATCAACACCAGTTTTGATGTATGTTTGGGATCACTGTCCTGTTGAAGCACCCAACTGTCCAAGTTTCAACCGTCTAGCTGTTGATTTGAGGTGAAGTTGAAGAATTTGGAGGTAGTCTTCTCCTTCATTATTCCACCCACTTTGTGCAATGCACCAGTACCACTGGCAGCAAAACAGCCCCAGAGCATGAGGCTACCACCACCATGCTTGACAGCTGGTACAGTGTTCTTTGGTTTGACAGCCTCACCTTGTCATTGTGGCCAAACAGTTCAATCCTTGTCTCGTTTGACCATCAACTTGTCTCCAGAAGGAATTTGGCTTGTCAGTGTGGGCAGCTGCAAATTTCAGTCGACTTTGAAGCAGGGGGGTTCTTTCTTGGTCGGCACCGTCTTAGTCCATGGCGATGTAAAACTCATTTCACTGTGGACAGTGATGCTGGTATTGCAGCAGTTTCCATTTGATGGCAAGCTTGAGCCTCTGTTTTCCGGAGCATCCTAACAAAATTCATCTGAGGGTGACAGTTTGGCTCTTCTTTCAGACTTTGGCAAAGTGTTGAGACGTCTGAATAACTTGTACTTGCATTCAGTTGTTTGAACGGATGATCTTGGAATCTGCAGTTGTTTAGAAATGGCTCCAAGAAAGCATCTCACATAGTGTTAATCTGCAATTCTTAGATCTTCACAGAAACTGAGCACATAAAGGTTTCACGCACAAACTGGTAATGTGCAACATTTTCTTACCAGGATTTGTTTGTGCTCTGCAAATTAATTTAGAACTGTCTCAGACTGTGCATATGAACAAATAATGAAGGTCAGGCTGTTGTTAAAAAAAAAAAAAAAAAAATTGCAATCACACATTTTTAAACTCAGTTCAAGTACCATTATAAGGAACTGAATTGTATGTAAAGACCCCAAAATATTAACTGAAGAGTTTTAAGCAACCATTTCTACATAACACAAAGATTAAACAAAACAGGACGTGAAGAGTTCAAGACATTTTTTTTAGACCGTACTGATTATACAATTAAAACAATCCAACATATTCACCTTATTTATTCTGAGCACAGGAACATTTTTATTAGTGAATAAGGCTCAGTGAGTCTTCACTACATTAGTTAACAGACATCTTTGCATTTTCCATTACTCCTGGGCACTTAATAAATAAAAGTTGCCTTTTCTGCTTGAGGAAATTAAACCTAGCTCTAAAAAAAATAATGTCAGTCATGGTGGGTTATGAGATTTTTTTTCCTTTTTCCTTTTAAAGGAAAACCCCTGACTGCTGTCTATAAATTCCTTGGTGCTGTTACTTCAGGTACCGTGCTCCTGAGGTTCTGCTCAGGTCCAGCTCTTACAGTTCTCCCATTGACATCTGGGCCATAGGCTGTATCATGGCGGAGATGTACACCCTCACACCCCTGTTCCCGGGCAACAGCGAGGTGGACGAAATCTTAAAGATCTGTCAGGTGCTGGGAACGCTGAAGAAGGTGAGGAGCCACTCTGTATTGCTTTTATCACTATACAGCTGTTTTCAGACAGGCTCTGCAGCAGCATCAGCATTATGGTTGGGCCTTTGGGGTCTGTGCCCACCCAATAAAGTCCCTGTGCCCCCTCAGCTGAATTCTATTGATACACTTCAACTATAAGTTACACTAATTCGTACAATTCGGTAATGACAAAACACCCATATCGCCAATAAATTATTGCGTCACCTGTGTGTCTCCTGTTTTGCCTCTACAATCTAACATGGATATTTTTCCACTTTTATATAAGTGCAAAATAAGCGTGGTTACATTTCTGAGAGTGTACTATGTGTATATTGTTAATATGCACAGTATGCATGTTTTTTTGTTTTATGGTTTGTTACCAACCTTGCTCTGCAGCCCAGAACTTTTCATGTCGTTGCTCAGAGGTGTATTTAGAATACAAACAATCTGATGCAGCTTTTTTTTTTAAATTAGCCACTCTTTAACCTGCAAGGTCTCTAGTACGAAGTCAGGTAGATTATGGATTGTAGCACTGCTAAATGCCTGAATTATTATCTAGAAATTGGTGGCTTTGTGCCCTGCCTCCTGTACTCTGCACTGAAGGGCATCCCTCACCTAAACCAAACAGATTAGTGAGAAAGGACAACTGTGGACAAGAACTGATTCTCCAAAAATTGTTCAAAGGTCATGTGTGAAAACAGCTTAACTATATAATAGCATCGCTTTACTCACGATACTGAAGTTTTCCAAGCAAAACATTGACTTTGACTCTCCCCCCAATATCAGTCGGACTGGCTTGGGGGCTACAACCTCGCTGCCTCGATGAACTTCCGCTTCCCAAGGTGTGTCCCCACCAGCCTCAGGTCCCTGATTGCCAATGCCAGTGATGAAGCAGTCACGCTGATGAAAGACATGCTGCAGTGGGACCCCGAGAAAAGACCAAGTGCTGCTCAGGTACATTTAGAGGGAATTTATTCTGCTTATTTTCAGCTCCATATTTTTATTCTTGGACTCTACTAGAGTAGCTTTGCATTGCTATTCAAAATAATCCTTATTTATCCTTTACTGAGCCTTGGTGCATCCCCTCAGGTCATCCCCTGTATGAAACAAGCTGTTGTAGAGAGAGAGATTTAATTTACTTTAGCTTTGGGACAAGTGCTCATTATTTTTCATGTAGGATTAGGATTCATTAAGTGTCCTATAAACTAGAGCGTGTTCCCCTGATTCAGAATTTTTCTGAATGAAGACTGAGTGTGACGCATCATACTCAGAAAACTACACCCACAGGAGAAAACAGTCTGCACCACAATATCCACCCGAGGGTTGAAACTGCAGCCTTTAGCAGGATAAAAATTACATTTTGTATGTTTAGCACCTTGAAATGTTACAAAGCTGCTGTTAACTATAATAAGATAAAAGACTTATGTTTATGGCTTTCTGAATTAAGATGGTTTAGTATAACAGGATGTAAAGTGCAGTGGATAGAGCAATAAAGTAGCTCAAATGAGCCTGTATTCAATATACACTATACATGTGTGTGTGTGTGTGTGCAGTGTCCATTTTCCCTGAGATACTTTACCTTTTCATGGTGGTTTTATTCTTCAGATGTTTGATCGTATGTCGTTGTTGCTGTCCCGCTTTGTTTTCTTTATGCAACTTAAATGACCACAAGTTATAGTTTTGGAGGCAGTTAAACGTGTTTATTAAGAGTAGCTTTGGCAAAGTGTCCCTGGGGGGAAAAAAAAAGAATAATTATAGAAATGATGGCCTAAAACTGACTTGTCTGTGACACAATGTTGGTTGTTGTTGATGTTGAACACACAGACATGCAGAGCATCAGGATCCATTTTTACAGGTTCTAAT
This sequence comes from Pterophyllum scalare, assembly GCA_024447675.2. Lineage (NCBI taxonomy): Eukaryota > Metazoa > Chordata > Actinopteri > Cichliformes > Cichlidae > Pterophyllum > Pterophyllum scalare. The sequence goes on along the minus strand of JAMQGT020007457.1, from coordinate 9,183 downwards.
TCTGTTTTTGAGAGTACATCTTAGGTTTTTTTCAGTTAATTTGCCCACAGATGGAAATTTGTGCAGGTCTTCTTGTATTCAATGCATTGTTGGGATCCATGTCACAAATTAGACCATTAAATAAAATCATAATTGCTGATGTTTTCCAGGCTCTGAGGTATCCGTACTTCCATGTAGGACAGACACTTGGTGCCCCTCTAAAGAACTCTGAACAGAGCAAGGCCCAAAAGAAGAAGCCATCTGAGGCAGCTGTAGAACCGAAGCCTCTGTCCCTCTGTAAGACTGATCTGGACTCCTGCGAGCTTGGCAAGGCCCACGCAGCACTTCAGACCTGCAGCCAGTCTCTCCATCAGCCTCTGCAGCAGATCCCTCTTCCTCAGGAGAACATGGAGCAGAGCACACTTAAACTAGTGAGTTCCAGCACAGTGACCGAAGAGCAGCAGGAGCCTCTCAGCCTGGTGAAAAACAGGCAACCAGCATGCTGTCCAGGTGTAAACATCACTGAGGTGAAGAGTATGAATATCAGGGAACTGTATTATGTCCACCCTGTATGCTTGCACCAAAACCTTCATTCAACAAGTGATCCCAGTCATAGCAGGATGATATTAATAATTATCTTTGGTTAAACTATTACTGTCTTTATTTATGTTTCCACAACGGCCACAGCTTTGATTTTTTTTTTTTAAAGGAGTCTTATTTTAAAAATAAACACAATAATAGTTTTTATATATATAATATGTATTTGCAAGAATGACATATCTCCTTACATCAGCGAGGAGCTGCCACAGGCGCAGAGAACGGTGTGTGTGGACCCCGGACGGCACGTCGACGGTGGGGCCAAACGTCCTTCAAGTCAGTGGACAGCTGGGACGACGGTGACGATGCAGACGCCGGAGCTTCCATCTCCAAAAAACCCACCATCACTTCTCTGAAGAACAGCTCTCGGTGAGAGACCCTCATTATCGGGTAAAATATCTTCAGAGTTTTAGGAAACGTTGACTATAAAGTTTTAATGCAGATTTTCAGAATCAAAGAACAACGCAGGAGCAAAGCTGCAGAGCAACGCTGGACTGAACCGAGCTGACTCCAACGTCACGTCTGCCAAGCAGCACTACCTCCGCCAGTCCAGATACATGCCTGGTGAGAAAAGCATCACAATCACAATAATAATGAACCAAACTTACACAGTAAGCATAATCCAAAAACAAAGTTCTGACTATTAATAGTAAAAGTAATAATCTGGCATTCAAAGACTATTCAGTTCAATTTTATTTACATAGCATCAATTCACAAGTTAGCTCAAGGTGCTTTATATTGTAAGGTAAAGGCCCTACAATAATAGAAAGAAACCCTAACAATCAGAGGACCCCTATGAGCAAGCACTTGCTGACAGTGGGAAGGAAAAACTTCCTTTTAACAGGAAGAACCCTCCGGCAGAACCAGGTCCCGGGAGGGGCAGCGATCTGCCATGCAAAGTTAAACTAATTACAAGCCCAGCCTGAAATGAATTAAGATAAGCCCACATCATGAAAGTGTTATCACATCTTCTGCATCCAGTCATCTGAATGCTGATCAGTTTTCACTTGTTTTGTATTTGAATGATTTTTAGATTAATCAGTTGCTAAACTGTAATCGATACTAAGCTCTGTAAATAAACCACACGGAGGAAAAGACTTAATTAAATAAAAAGTATAAAATGTAAGCAAAATTCCAATGAAAATGCCATACAGACACACACAAAAAAAACAAATTATAATAGAAAAAAATGAAGCACGGTCAGCTTTAGATTTAAACCTCAATTTTGAATGGACAGGAGGGTCGCACCTGAGGATCTGTGAACTGATACGGGTGCAAAGCTTGGGTCCAGACCCCAATGTGCTTTTAAAAGTGATCAGCAAAGTCTTAAGGATCAGTTCTAAAATGTACTTGGTAGCAAGTGAGGAGAAGCCAGGATTTTGCGCCAGAAAGAAGGGAACTGCAGCAGGTGAAAGATGAGCAGTACATTACACATATTGTGTGTATACACTGAGAAGACTGACTGGCTGATTAGGGAACAGATGTGCCATGTGAACCCAGTGACACCAATCGGGGTGGAGCAGACAATTACAAAGACATGAAGTAAAACTAAAATAGTGTAAAGAGACTGATGATCTCAGAACAAAACAGGAAATGACTTCAAAAATAAACCCAACAAAAATATTAGATTGGCCTAATTGCAGCTTGCTATTAGGTTAAGGTGTCCAGTTTCTTAGTGTGCAGGCTCAGGTACAAAAATTCACCCTGAACTGTTTTTCAGGCATAAATCCAAAAAACAGCTCCTCGGCAAGAGGCCAGCTGTCAGGGAGAAAGCTGGGGGTGGCCTCGTGTTTATCCAGAGGACACGGCCTGGAGATTCCTCTCAGTAAAGGTAAATCAATGAATGCATATTAGAAGTTTTATCAACACACCTTCGAAAGAAGGGCATTTTTCTGTCTGCCCTTCTTTGCACGCTTGGTGGATATAACAGGTACTCACCCCCACACAGTGGTTTAATCGAGTGTTTGATGCTTTTAGGGGGATTAGTTTCAAACGCATGCCTAAATTTTCTAATCTGATTTGATCTAACGCAGCAAACTTACCCCTGTCTGGTAGTTTCTGGTCATTAAAGGTGAATTAAGTCCTATTTGATAGTTTTATTGACAAACTGTTTATTCTGTTAAGTATTGCCCATCACTCTTTTCTGTGCGTAAAAAGCAACTAGATTAATTATAGTGAATGTCCACCTATGACTTCTTCAGCTTGTGTTAACGGTTTCCCCTCTGCTTTCTCCTACTTTTGGCTTTCTCTGATGTGGTTTTAGATATTAGTCTTCCTAAAATAACAGATAAGAAGCCTGTAAAAGAAAAGACATCAGAGGATCTTGACCTTTTGAAAGGTACCTCTCAAAGTGTACTAGGGCTTCAATGTCAGAGCCTTAAGCAGGTTAACTGTAACCTGTCATGGTTTTTATCCTCCCCTTCAGATTCCTTCATGAGCAACTCCAGCGCCAAGATGTTTGTGCCACCTTTACAGGAAACGGGAGCAGCCAGGCAGCGGATTTTACTGGCACCCATAAGTGGCGCCTCCGCTGGTGAGACGCTTTCATTACTTTTTCTCAGTCACAAAAATGGTTCACTCACATTTTATTGGTTCAGTGTCTCCTTGTGCAAATCACATATTAGTAAAAAAAATTAACTTTTCAGGTTTGTAGTCTGTTAAGGCCAAAGGCACGCTTTCTTCTCTAACATCACTGCTTCTCTCTTTAGATTCTTCGTGCTCCGAAATAAGAGCGTAAATCCCGTTTTAAGATCTTCTTTAATTTCCCCCTGCAGTAAACTTTAGCAGAGTTATAAAAATTTTTATTTTTTTCTTTCTTCATCAACATTTGTTTTTTATTCATTAAAAATGTTCAGATTAGTTCCACTATCAGTTTAAGTGTTTTTACTAAATTATGGAGGGGAATTTGTGTCTGACTCACAGGTATGTGAAGTACTGTGCAAAGGTCTTGAGCCACCCCTTATATTTTTAAAATAGGAGACAAACTTTCTTGTAATTTTTAAGTGGTTTTGAGCACAGTGCTGTGGTGGTTAGCACTGTTCCATCACAGCAAGAAGGTCCTCGGTTCAAATCCACTGTTTGGCTGGGGCCAGTGGGGATAAATTTGAAATGGTTCAGATAAACATATACAGAGGAGGTCTGGAGGGAGAGGTACGAGTGTTGCCTTCTATAAAACACAGTGGAGGCTAAGTAATGATTTGGGGCTGCATTTCAGCCAGTGGTGTTTGGGATCTTGACAAAATTGAAATTATGAATGCAGGAAAAGTACAGTCAGATTTTGATCTACCGTGCAATACGATCTGGAAAGCATCTGATTGGCAGTGGCTTCACTGTTCAGTATGACACTGATCCCAAACATACAGTCAGTGCACATAATGGACGCCCATAGTCATGCACCGACCTCAACATTACTGAAGCAGCGTGGGATCATCTTGACAGGACAAAAAGCAGGCAACATCCAAAGAAGAGCTTTGAATGTCCTTCAAGAAGCCTGGAGAACTATCCCTGAGACTATTTAAAGGAAATGACAAAAATCTTACCTGAGCGAGTTCAGGCTGTGTTGAAGAATAAAGGTGGTCACACCAATTATTGACTTTCAAGCTCATCAGAATTGTAACAACTGTTTTTGCTTTATATACTGTATTTCCATTTGTTTGCACATATTTAAATTGCTGCAGCTTTTTCCCATTTTCTTACCAAAATATTAAGAAATGAGGGGGTTGCCTTGAGATTTTTGTACAGTACTGAAAATAATGGAGTCTCAATTTGTACTAAACCCTCAAACCTGCTGTGTAAATTGTATCCCAACACATTATGCTCCTAAATGTGAAGAAACGGGAGGTGTTCTTATAAGGCACTGAGGCAGTCTTCAGTGTTTTCACACATTGTCTTTCTCCAAATCCTTCAGTCGATCTATCGTCTGCTGCTGATCTGAGAGTCGAGCCGAAAATCAAACCATCAAAAAGCAAGACTGCCTTAAAAAAGCTGACACCCTCAAATGAAGGTGAGACAAAAAGAGCAGCGCACACCGACAGGGGAGTAAATTTTTTCACTTTGTTCTTTGTGTTGATTTCAGAGTATGAAGGACGGCGAAGCAGACCTCTGAATTCTCAGGTCCTTGGACTCAACACCAGCGCTGCAGGGAAGACCACCCTCTCCAGGAGCTCAAACGTTCAGCCAGTGAACGGACGGGTAGACTGGACCGCCAAGTACAGCGGCCACCGCTAGCACAGCAGTCGGCCCGAATGTGCAGAGGAATCCTGGGAAAGGTTCCCAAAGCAGGAAATGTTTCCTGCTGATATTAAATATCATTCAGTGTTGTATGAGTCAAGACTTTTATCTTCAGTATGTTTTAAATAATAATCTGAATAAAAGTTATTTTTTCATATTTGAGAGAATTTATTGTGTCATGGCATTTCCTCATTTAAGCACAATCATCAACTTTGATATTAAAAACAGTTTTCATACAAAAAAAAATATAATGGCCATGTAACCTCAGGCAGGACAGCCTCCAGGAACCCCTTCTTCTACAATCCTATTTCACAAGAGGGGTGGTGCAGTGGTTAGCACTGTTGCTTCACAGCAAGAAGGTCCTGGGTTCGAATCCAACTTGGACGGGAAATTTCTGTATGGAGTTTGCATGTTTTGCCCATGTTGGTGTGGGTTTTCTCTGGGTACCAGGCACTTAGTGGGGTTAGGTTAATTGGTCTAAATTGGCCATAGGTGTGAGTGTGAACTGTTGTCTGTCTCACTGTTAGCCCTGCGACAGGCTGGTGGCCTGTCCAGGGTTTACTCTGCCTCTTGCCCTATGACAGCTGGGATAGGCTCTAGTCCTCGCTTGTGACCCTGAAAAGGATAAGTGGAAGAGGATGGCTGGATAAAACAAAACAGTATAAGGGGGATAAAAAACTAGGAATGCTGTAAAATTTGTTTAAATTATTTAGACTCACTGAGACGGTTTATTTTAGCTCAAGATTTGTGTGATTCCATCTTTCCCATTCCAGTGAAGATCTTCACCAATATCAGCAAACTGAAAATATGACAATATGTATAACACTGAATGTTTGAAGGCAGCCTACATGATGCAGAATGTTATAAAATATAGTATCAGTAAGCAGGGAAATCAGTACAGTGTGAGTAAAACTGCAGATTTACCTCACTAACGTCATTAAACCAGCTGGAATGAACTTCCAGGAGGCGAGAAATCTCAGTCCCATCACCACACACAGAGTTCCTGCAGTAACTGCATTCAACAAGGAACAATAATTTGCTGAGTTTGTGAAGCTGAACTTGTTTAAGCTCTTGAACATCTGAACTCACTCACCTACTGAAAGCCATACATTCCTGGGATTTTTAGATGTCAGATAAGCGCCGACTGCAGCCAGCATGCCAAACAGGAGCCCCGAGACCAGAGAGGTGACGCTGCCTGTGGAGGACATGCTGTTAGCTGTCATCTAAACATGCCCCCCTTATGTTAAACACTACATTTCCCAGAATGCCTTGTAAGGGTTGAACACCTAAGTTTGCACTCAGGGCTGCCCTGCTAATGAACAGCTAGCCATAGTTCAGCAACTGTGCCCTTCATGAACGTTCGTGTTTTTTAAAGGTTTTATTTTAAAATCTTTTAGAGACTTTATTTACATGCTGAGGTGTTTCTATCTGTTCTCTGCCACATTTAAATCAGAGTAAAAAAGGTAAACACACGGCGCTTGTATGAGAACACACCTTGTACATGATTTAGCTACAAAATCAAAAATACGTGCAAGCCTAAAAACCCTCTACACCCTCTTCCACCAACAAGACACATCGAAAACACACACTGTAAACCCTTCAGTCACAACACCTTCAGACAACAACAAGCTCACTCCAAGGACAGCACACCTGAACAATGTAGTGTATGCTGCACAGTGGAATAAAGAGTGTGTAGACCTTTATATAGGAGACACCTCATCAGGACAAGGCTCAGCTGTAACTTTAACTTTAAAGGAGAAATGGCACTCCTTTGAGGACACTAATGCTGATGGTTTGAGGAAGGAGTAAAAATCTGGCAGTTTTTCCAATTAAGAAGTGAATAATCACCCTGGAATTCTTTTTTCAGGGATGGCAGAGATGGTCACGGCTGGAAGCATTTGGTCAGCCGACATGGCGACTCCCCGTCAGTTATTATAACTGAAGAAACCTGTCGGATGAAAAGTGAACCATCTTCATGAACCTTACACTGATTTATTCTTATATTGTTGTTTTAACTCTTCTGTGTACGGTGACCTTGAATGTTTTTGGAAGATGCCTAAAATTAAGTGCATTATAATTGTTAAAAGAAGTCCAGCTGCTTTCACCTCCATTCAATAAGCAGATTGTCCTACCAATATTATAAGCATAACATAAAAAAACAAAACGGTGTTCTTATATATTTGCAGCATGACTGTGGCATCAAAGTACATTAGGTGTCGCTAACAGAGTGGCAGAGTGCAGGTGGACATCTGTGCATGAAGTCTGGGTCTAAGGAGGGGTAATGTCTGGGGTAAAACCAGTGCATCTGCTTTTTCTGTGATGGGTTTCTCCCAGTATTAGAATTACAACACATCTCTAAACTCTACTGCAGGTGCAGGATAGAATCAGAATCCTCAACTGTCTCACCCACTTGGTTTCCTTTTCTTTTATACTCTTTATTAGAATTAATTCATATGAACATCCAACATTTTATCATCTCATTTATTATCAATACAGTAACTCTTTTATTTGACTCAAAAATATATGAACATTGGACACTCGTAGGATGAAAAAATAAAACACTACCGCAATGAATAGGTTTCAATGAAATTCTGTAGAGTCTTATCTAAATTTCTTTCACCTACCTGCTTTCGCATAACCTACGACCCCTCCTGCTGACACCAGTGCAGCATAGCTGAACCCAATCCAGTCGACAGCCATGACCAGGAACCAGCAGCCTGCAGGAGCTTCTGCTGCGATAAACCAGATTTGAATTAATGCACAGTTCAATGTAACCTCAATCTGTACCAGAACGAGCCGACAGTTGGGGGATAAAACATGGCGATAAAAAGGTCTGATAAACGTTTCAGTATTCACGCTAAAAATAATAAAAGAGCTACAGATAAAAGGACAACACACCTGATTTAAAAACACGCTAAAACTTCACTGATTGTCACGCAACAACTTCCCGAATGTAAACTGACACTTTCACTTCCGGTGTCTTTTGTATGCACTTTCAAATTAAAAGATCCAACTTGTTTGTTTGTACAATACAGAATCTCCAAATATTACACTGTCAATGTGTAAAACCAAATTTAAGTTTAAGAGCAACTTAATTTCAAAAGTAATGCAGTAGAAGGGGTGTTTCCATGTTTTGTTTTGTTTTTCCCACGGAGTTCCCTAGAAGAAAGCAGAGAAGGGCACAAGAAAATCATCATATTGCATCTGAAATAAATACAGTGCATGGAAAACATGGTTTTCAGTCTCATGAGCAGCCTCATGTTAATACAAAAGGTTCAATTTTAACAACACACTGGCTTGAAAAATAGCATCACTTGGTTGCTCATCTGCCTCCATCTCACTCTATCCCTACAATCCTCCTCTGTCACACCAACCCTCTGCATGTCCTCCTCCACTGCATCCATGAACCTTCTCTGTTGTCTTCCTCTTTTCTCCTGCCTGGCTTCTCCATATTCAGTATCCTTTGCCCAGTTTATCCACTACCCCCCCTCTAACTATCTATCCTTGCCTCTCTAACTTTGTCTCCAGACTACACAACCTGAGCCGTCCCTCTGATGTACTCATTTCTAATCCTGTCCATCCTGGTCACTCCCAGATCAGCTTATTGTTGGTGTCACTGGTGCCGATGCTGCTCTCCCAGCAGACCACAGCAAAGTACACTGTACTCGCCAGGTCAGCCTCTTGTCAATGTGGACACACCCAGGTATTTGTACTCCTCCATCACATCAGCATCCTGTCCTAGGATAGACACAGACCATGTAGCCACCTTCTTCCTTCTGAAGTCACCATCTCCCTCATCTTATAGACAAAGAGCCACTTTTACCCCTTTTTACCTGATAGTAGGTGACTACTATTGGGGGGGGGGAGTAACAAAATACATCTCGTGAGCAGCACAATTATCTTTAATTTAGTTATTCACATATTTCCTAAAAGCTTGAACTTGACACACTAATGATATAGGAAATATTATTAAAATGTAAACATTTTTAAACTTTGATCATATAGATTAAATATACAATACAGCCTCACCTCCTATGTGAATGTGGATGCAAATAAAAACTTACAAATCACAAAGTAAGTTTGCAGTTTTTCAGAACCTAAATTTGCAAAAGTTCAGAATTGGCTGCTGGGCCTTGAGATTTAGACCTGTGCCTTAATGTGTAGATCACTTTAAAGCTGCAACTACGAGATGATTTACCTACATACTGCTGTAATCATACAGCATCATGTATTTGTCCTGTAAAATACACTGCTCAAAAAAATAAAAGGGAAAACTCAAATAACACATCCTAGATCTGAATGAATGAAATATTCTCACTGAATTCTTTGTTCTGTACAAAGTTGAATGTGCTGACAACAAAATCACATAAAAATCAT
>JAMQGT020007456.1:0-119547 GCA_024447675.2 Pterophyllum scalare | reverse complement strand
GTTATGTACCTACTTCGTTCAGTTACGTATTGCTACAGCTGTGCGAGCATTTCCGCACTCACTTCCTGATTGTGACGTAAACGAGATTAGCGTGAAAACGCGAAGCGGAGATCGCGGAGAGAAACGGAGTCTGAACGCTTCAGGAAACAAATGCCCTCAGAACATGTAAGTGATCGCTGTACACGTGGTAATATTTTTGGATTGATTTTCAATTGGGTTAATTCTAATACCATTAATTTGTATTAGACTAATAAAAAAATACACCACTGATTAATGCAAAATCTACAAATATTATACCTAGTTAAATAAACATTTTGTGTAGGTTCAAATGTATTTTGTTTTCTATACTTATGCATGTCATTGAACTACATGTCTGCACTTTTTTCTTAGAGGCCCTTCTTTGTGCTTTCATACTTTTCTTTTGTTTATTTACTTTTTATATTTACTTCTTTTAGGCTGCTCCCTTCTCCCCCACCTTCCTCCAGCTCATCCTATCCTTAGTATCTTCTGCTGCACCAGCCCACTGCATGTTCTCCTTCACTACATCCATGAACTTCCTCTGTGGTCTTCGACTTTTCCTCCTGGCAGCTCCATATTCAACATCCTTTGTCTAATATATCCACTATCCCTCTTCTGCACATGTTCAAACCATCTCAGCCTTGCCTCTCTTTGCCTTCAAACCACTCAATCTGAGCTGTCTCTCTGATGTACTAATTTCTAACCCTGTCCACCCTGATCACTTCCAATGAAAATCTTCAGACTACCATTTTGTGAACCTTCCCTTGCTGCTATCCTGTCATATATAACCCCTGATACTTATCTCCTCCTGCTCCACCCTGCCTGCACTCTCTTCATCTCTTGGGTATTGTCCATTACTTTAGATGGTTAACCCCAGGTAAACACATGTACTATACCTTCTCTACCTCTGCTCCTTGCATCCTGTTACACCTGTCTCCTTCTTATTCACAACATGTATTGGCCTCCACATTGCTAAGGTTTTGCGGCTATAGGTACAATCTACATTTCTTTTTCAGGTCAAAAAATCTAGTCATGACAGAGCAACAGTTATTGGTAATAGTGGAGAAAATGGATAGAAGGGGAAACTGCATTTTTTTAAAGTCTCTTTTGTTCTTAAAGGGAGAGTAGATCTTTACGTGACTTGAAATGCGAAAACCTGTGGATAACAAAGGCTTCAAGCACTGATCACTAATCCCACTGCAACCTCAAGCAAACCTACAAAACAGGCCTGTTGTAACTTTTGTAAACATCAGTTAACCCATCTTATTCAATGCATACAATGTACGTGTACAACTGTGTGACATATTTAATGAAAAATCCACATATAAAGCATTTTAGTAAGGTGTCAGCAGGATCAGTGAAAAGCCATTCTTCCAAAAGATATTCTCTCATTCAGTGTTTTGATGATGGTCAGAGAGAAATTTAAATCTACAGGGGTTTAATTGGGTTGAGATGTCCAGGAAACTCTATTTACAGTAAACTCAAAATGTAGGAAAACAGGTGGATATATAGGTTTTTCCTTTATTAAATATGTGATAAAATCCCACAATATTAAGTGATTATATTTAATCCTAGATGTGCCACAATTTAAGACTTCTCATTTGCACTATATTATACCATTTTAGGTCTAATAAACATATAAATTTCAGTTAAGGAGAAAAAACAAGGGATGCTTAAAATCTGGTCAGGACAAAAAACATTGGTTTGTGATCCTACAGCATTTTTGTAATATTTTATTGCTGTTCATCTTTTCCTTTTTTAGAACATCTCTTGCATCTGCACAAAGTAGGTTATTCTCTTATTTCAGTTGAGGGAAGTTCTAGCAGTGGGGAATATATATCTCAGCTGTCAGTTTTGAACACTTGCAAAGACAACACTTACACAGCTCTAATAGAAGAGTTTACTTTCATGCTTACTCATTAAAACATAACCTGAAGTAAAACAGTCTCCCATGTGGCAGGATTCATAACTCAAATATATGCAAATAAGGTGCAAATCTGCATCAAACAAACAGAATAACATTTTAGTCAACAATCACCAAGGGAGAAGGTACAGGCTTTTTCTGCAGGAGCAACACAGAAATCTGAAGCACTTTCAAACCTCCCCGAAAGTTTAAAGATTTTTCATTTTGGCCCTCTGCACATACACAGATGTTGCATTACAATTTCTTTTGTATATAAATAAAAGACACACAAATGGGCAAAGGAGGGCCATGTTTTCTCCACTGTATTGTCACAGTTTGGTAATGGTTCATGCTACCAAATGTCCTTATAAAATCCTAATCTATTTCATGTTTCACTTCCACATATTCCAACAAGATGTGAGCATAAAAACTGTATGTCAGAGGTTCTTTTTAGTGCAGCTGCTGTAATACAATTTTTTATGAGCCAGTATTAACTTCAATTAACATCAAGATGAGCAAGAAAAATATCTTCTATATTAATGACTGTTTGCCTCCAATTCACTATTTAACTATGAACTTCGGCGGCCTCAAAATAATGAATCTATAGAGAGACATGAGACTTTTCATTCACTCTTTAATGGACTTCGTTCTGCCAATGACTGTGAGGAGTACGTGAAACAACAGACCGCCATAGTAGCTGCTAAAGAATTAACAATGAATATGAGACTCAACCAAGAGGATGATTCCAACCATGATCACGACCAATAAGTCAAGATCATCACGACCTAACAGGATACAAGTGGTATGCAACATGTGTGGCAAAGCAATATTTCAAGCTATCCCATCACGTAGCATTTCATGAAGTTCTGATCATATTGCACATGCAAAATGCATCAACATCGAGCATCTTACGCTAATGACTTTACTTGTTGAAATGGTTTGAATTGAATACTGTTCAGTACATAAGATTGGAAATGGAAAAGTGCCCATAAAGCAACAAATGTGACCATGAGAAGTAGCAATTATTGTGAATGGACAGACACACCATGGCATTAAGCTCATTGGTCCTTTGGACAGATGTGCTAATAGCAGAGAGATTACAGTTTCAATAAGAGATATGATAAAGTTGAAGCTCAATACATGTGGTTCATTTTTTGACCAGGAAGCAATGCAAAAGGTTATCAGAAGCCAAGCAAAGTTAAAGCATGAAAAATCATTCAATACAGATACAAACAAACAAACATACAAATGTGTATACATTTTGCAGTCCAAAGTTTTTAATTGGTCAAAAAAAACATTTTTGCCAGTCGGATCCGACTTCCATTATAAATGCAGTCTTAAAATCTATCATCTCTCGAACATGTTTCATGTTTCATTACAGTTAAGTACCAGTCAGATCCTTCACATATTTTGTAGTTCACATTCATGGAGTGAAACAAAACTTGAAAAATACAAATTAAAAATTATAAGAATAAGTTTACAAAAAAAATTAATAATAATTTTTAATAATAAGAGATCTGTTCTAGAAAATATACATTTTGTCTTTGGCCCACTTGCTTACGTTCGTTACATGAACTATAAAATACAACTTCTAGAAAAAAACAAAACAAAAACAAAAAGAGTAGCCCAAACATAACCACCACAAAGAATGAATAAATGAATGTTTGTGTTACTTTTTTAAGTCAACCTAAAATAAGCTGACATATTTTTCAAAAAAAAATGTAATGGCATGTTTCACACACTGTGCTCACTTTGACACAAGGTACCAACAGCAAAGGGCCTTTGTGAGTTAAATTAATGGTTGCATTTCTGTTGAAAATATCACAACAATGTCAAATATTCACAAATACTCAAATCCCAAAGTGTCAGTCTTCAGGGAGAAGATAATTACTCTTCAGCAGCACTGTAAATCTGAAACCAGGGTAACAAATACAGCGTGTGTACCAAAGATTGTCACAAAAAGCTTTTAAATACAATTTTTTACTTGTTCTAAAAATTATTACAGAGTAAACATGTTGATGTTTCAGTGTAGTGTATTGACCTGTTATCACCCTGTGTTTCAAAAACCTCAACGAGAAAAAAAACAACTATGCACTACTATTGTAAATCAATATTATTATTTATATCCTATGTTAAAAGATCAATAAATCAGCACTGCTCTGCCCATAAACACAAAATGAATGGTAATAGGACTATTAGTGAGAGTGTTATGTAATAATGAAGTTGTGATCACCTTCCTAGTTACAGGCTAATAGGTCAAACACTACTTAATGCCCCTTAACATTTAGAAAATAGATCAAACCTTTTCTACAGTACCTCACAGATCAGCTTATCATTAGTTTTCGCCTGCAGACGTCTGCTTTTGTACCACTGCCTGGTGCGGCTGAGCTCACTCTGCTGTTTAGTGGACATCTTGGGAGTACTATCTCCTGTTGTAGAGGTCTTTGCGTTTTCGCAGTTCCTCCAGCACCCGTGCCCTAAACTGAGTCCAGTCTTCATCCTGGAATTGCTGGACACCCAAAGCCAGGTGGAGCTCTGCAGAGTGGCTGCGCAGGAAAGGGTTGTACTGCTTCTCTTCTCCAATTGTGGAGGGACTCTGAAAATAAAGCGCACGTCAAAACGCAGCCACCTCAAAAAAAAAAACCAGAAAAAAAAAACAGTTGCCATTCACTTGCAGAAATACATTATGGGTAACAAGAGATTCCTGCCAGTTTAAATCAGCACAGCCTTGCACCTGTGATTTTCTGCCCCAAAGCAGAAAAATGTCTGCTTGTCTTCTCATCTATGCATTTAGTTCACCATAACTGACAGTGACTGCCAAACCAACTGATAAAGCCCTGCATCACAAAAGTTAAAACAAGGAGTTCAAGCGCTAAACCCAGCAGCTAATTTGTTACCAGGATACACTCACGTTTAGTGTGGCAATAAACCTCAAAACAGACACGTCACAACAGGAAAAGCACAGAGGTGAAAGGTTTGATTCCAAGACATTTGCTTCCATTTTAAGTCATGGCACATAGTAATGCAGTGATCCTGGTTAATTGTTAATAATGCTTGTTCTTTTCCTATTGTGACAATCTGCTAAGTTAGACTTTCTATCCCTTACCAGTAATAGTTATATATCAGTCAGCGAGATCTGAAATTATACTTATTTTAAAGAATCTCTGTTTATGTTTTGAAACTCTGCCTAATGGCAAGATTTTAAAAAGTTACCAGCTCTATGCTCTCACTGTATGTGTAGTATGGCTTTTTTCTCAAGATTTATTTTTTTGGCATTTAACCTTTATTCGACAGGATACTGTTGGCAGAAAAGCAGGGAAAGCGTCCGGAGGAACAACATGCACATCTAGGGTGGACTCAGGCCCCTGCGGTAGCCTTTGGCATATGGATCGCCTGCTTAACCAGGTGAGTGATAGCGGTGTCCCAGCTGGTGATATATTTGGTCAAACTGAGATGCAGTATTTCAGGGGTTTGGTGGATCACCTTTAAGCAGTTCTGCAGTTTTCATGCATGTTTTTGTTTTGTTTTTTACACTGTACTATACATCTTATCTTCCTCTAATGTCCTTAAACAATCCTCAAAGATCAAACTCTGGCAAAAAAACTTCATACATAAGAAAAAGACTACACATGAAATGTGAAATTAGTCACATCTGCGAAACATGCAGGCTGCAGAGGAAACGTTATAGTCCATCATTCAATACATTTTGGGAATGGAAATCATCAACTGGAAGGTGCAATCTTGTGAAACAGCCTTTAGAGCATGTATTGATAACAGATAAAAAACTAATCTAAATTCTGGATGGCCACTTCACAGAACAGCAAACCTTTGCTCTACTGCGGACTATATCACAGTTGGACTCGACTGAGGCTGGAAGAGGGGAAAGTGAGAGGGCGGCATGCGCTCAAGTGCGCTGTCAGCACGTACGCTGTATGCAGCTGATAAGCCCTTATTTCAGGTGTTGGACAACATGAATCCTGGGATGGCTCGCTTGAGAGGCATAACAATGGTGATACATCATTCTCACCGTGCACAGCTTCTGGCCTCGCTGCTGCAGCACCCACTGATATTTGTTTTCCCTGGCTGCATTGCCTGGCTCAACCTCAGCAGCAAACAGCAGGTTGTCCTCTGCATACTCATGACCTGTGGGATAGCCAGCGGACACACAAGAAAAATACCACACCCACATGTATAACCATACTTAAAAGTCTACAATCCAAAGAATTCCACTTCTTATGCTTTGGCTATATACTGGTAAAACACTCACAAAAAAAAAATATATATATACACACACACTCAAACCACCACTTCGTCCACAGCACGAAAAGATTCTCCTACCTGGCCATAATAGAGTATCATCGCTCAAGGAGCCAACTGTGTCCAGAGATGACAGCATTGTTGTTGCACTGCCTTCAAACATCCTCCCTAAAAACAATAAGGACAAATTAACAAACAATTCCAATCTCCAAACAGGGCATCTGCAACATTCAGATGGTCTACTCTACAATCTTATCAGGATACTTTCATTACTACTTAGAATATAAAACTTAAAAGGAAGATTTAGATTTTTAAAGTCGTCAGTTGGAAGATAAAAATAACCAATTTCTCAGGGGTCGAGAGGACAACCACTGCTATTAAGCCACAAACTATTGTACAAAGTCTGTACAATACTTTTGAGCTTTTCCCTTATTTCCCAAAGGGGTCGTCACAGTGGGCAGATCCACGTATTACCGAGGCTTGGTTCGTCTCTTGCTGGTCTCGATCTGGGGATCTTTGGTGTTTAAAGCAAATTCGTTAACCGCTACACCAATGAGCACCTAAAGTGCTATACAAACTTTATTCTACATAAGGAATGAGTAGAGAAGCTGTTGGCACTGCATGGCAACTAAAACAAATGACTAAATATACTATACTATACTTAAGATCTATTTTTTAAGAATTTAAATATAGATAATATTCTATTCCCTTACTTTTGGACTTAATTCATTAAATTTTTTTAGTCTCCAGAAAATAGCACAGTAAAAAATAACCCCATCACAAAGAGAGTAGTTAACCCCTTCGGTCACCACGTGCACAACTGTGTATATGACTTTCTATAGTTATATATTGTACTGCAATATTCTGCAATGATTATGTAGGTCAAATTTTTTTCCACCAAAATTCCTGTATTGTGACCAAAGGGATTAAGAAAACAACAACAAAAAAGTATAGAACGTTAGCTATGCTATAAAGAAAAATGTTCATCTTTCCAAACAAAAAACTCTTATATTAGGTACTGCAAGGGAAAACTAATTTGCATTTTCCAATGAGATATGAAAAGGTGCAATTTGCAAGTAGTAGTGTTCAGTTAAGATGGTGCTGACTTGCATTAGTCATGTTAAACTTGTTGCATGTGACTGAGGTAATCTGCATGTGAAGTAATAATGGCAGAAAAGAAGGCAGAGGAGGTATTAGGTTACAGGGCCTTCTAAACACTGATGGCAGCTCAGGATTTGTTCATGCCAAAAGTATTTGCTTGTCTGCCTTTAAATGCATATGAACTTGAATGGCATCCCATTCTTAATCCACAGGATTTAATATGTCAGTCCACCCGTTGCAGCTATAACAGCTTCAACTCGTATGGGAATTTTTAACCATTCTTCCAGAAGTGCATCTGTGAGGTCAGACACTGATGCTGGACGAGAAGGCCTGGCTCGCCGTCTCTGCTCTAATTCATCCCAAAGGTGTTCTCTCGGGTTGAGGTCAGGACTCCGTGCAGGCCAGTCAAGTTCTTCCACACCAAACTCTCTCATCCATGTCTCTGTGGACCTTGCTTTGTGCCACTGGTGCACAGTCATGTTGGAGCAGGAAGGGGCCATCCCCAAACTGTTCCCAAAAAGTTGGGAAATTGTCCAAAATGTCTTGGTATGCGGAAGCATTAAGAGTTCCTTTCACTAGAGCTAAGGGGCTGAGACCAACTCCTGAAAAACAACCCATACCATAATCCCCCTACACTTGGCGCAGTGCAGTCAGACAAATACTGTTCTCCTGGCAAGCGCCAAACCCAGACTCGTCCATCAGATTGCCAGATGGAGAAACGTGATTTTTCACTCCAGAGAACAAGTCAGCAGCATGCTTTACACCACTGCATCGATCCCTTGCATTGTGCTTGGTGATGTAAGGCTTAGATGCAGCTGCTCGGCCATGGAAGCCCATTCCATGAAGCTGCCTTCACACTGTTCTTGAGCTAATCTGAAAACCACAAAGTTTGGAGGTCTGTAGTGATGGGACTCTGCAGAACGTTGATGACCTCTGCGCGCTATGTGCCTCAGGATCCACCGACCCTGCTCCGTGATTTCACCACTTAGTGGCTGAGTTGCTGTCATTCCCAATTGCTTCCTCTTTGTTTTAATACTACTAACAGTAGACTGTGGAATATTGAATAACAAGGAAATTTCATGACTGGACATGACGGGACACGCCAGAATTCACTGAGCTCCTGAGAGCGACCTATTCTTTCACAAATGCTTGTAGAAGCAGTCTGCATGCTTAGGGGCTTGGTTTTATACACCTGTGGCCATGGAAGTGATCGGAACACCTGAATTCAATGATTTTGATGGGTGAGTGAATACTTTTGGCAACACAGTGTATAAATCACAGATCAGACTTAAGTCAAAAGCAGTTTGTATTGTTACCATCACAGTCAAACTGATGCATTTTAGCTGACCTTTAGCTAACAAGTCAATTAATTGGAATTCAGTGTTTTTACTGCCAAGAAAAAAAAATGCTTGCAAAGATGTTTTAGCTTTTCCTAAAAAGAAACTTACCCAAACTGTAATAACAACACACAACAAACTGTGACCAATTGTGTTTCCATGTATAGTGAACCCCTCCAAAGATCCACTTTAGGCCAGGGAAAACCCAGTGATTGCATTATATCTGGAATGACTCCACATCAAACAATTTAGGCCTGCATTTTCTGTTTTGTTTTACTAAAAGCAGACACTATTCAAAAACAAGACAAACAAAAAGCAAACAGCAGCTAGAATAATTCTTCTGGATCTTGTTTGCTGCATAACTCACCACATCCTGACAAAAACACCAGGTCACCAGAGAAGAGGCTGGAAGGGGCACTGACCGTTTGGCCATCCAAGAGGTAAATCATGTGGCCTACTGTGTGTCCAGGGGTAAAGAGAGCCTTAAAGTGCATACGGCCAACTGTCACTGAGTCATTGTGCGAGAGAGGGCTGGAAAGAAAAAGGAAAATACAGAGCAGTGATATAAACACACCCTGATGATATATCGAGCAGTGTTTATGTAAAACAATGCTCTACAGCTTGATACTAATGTATTAACCTATTAATCAAGCAAATCGCTAAGTGTGGAGTAATAATAAATAATAACCAAAATAGCGTTTTATTTGTTCTAACAAACCAGTTGAAGAGAAAAAGGCAAAAACTACTTGTTATAGATGTTATTTCATCATCATTTTCTTCCTCAGTCTGGTGGTTTGGAGGTCCTAAAATAACCTTCACTCTTAGTCTACAACCCCTCATACATAACAGAACAGTCCCTCATACCACGATAATTTAGTGTGAAGTCAGCTGCCACGAGTGCTGACAGAGGGAACAAGACAGGACTAAGTACAGTAAGCATGATTGAAAGTAAGTCAGTGTGCTACACTGTGCAAATTGAGACTTACTGCGTGAGGCCAGGAATGCTATCTGCTGCATTTCCATAAACTCGGCATGAGCTGTGCAGCCTTTTCAATCCTTTGTTTCCCCCACTGTGGTCCCTATACATGGATCACAGAGCAGGTTTATGCAGCAATTTATATATCCATGTATTACAGACACAAAATACACTTTAAAAAATAAATAAATAAATTACTGTTTATTAGTGAGGACAGGACTTTCAAAATATGGCAAAAATGTCTGATATACAAATACAAACAACACCATCCAGTCCTATATTCATATGACAACTGTATGCAGTTCTTATAATCTGTAATACTCCAATACCTAGGTCTGACTGCTTGTGTTATTTAGACATATAAATTATGTCAAACTCACCAGTGCTTGTGCGTACACAGTATTGCTTCCAACATTACTCCCTCTTCCTCGAGGACTGCCTGAAAAAAATGAAACGGAAGCTGGTAATACCTTCAATTAACACTTCAGACTGCTGACACAGCAGTACTGTACTTGTGTATTTTCTGTAGGAGCAATACCATGGACACATAGTGCACTCATTGACAACAATTAACTACTGACAATCAACAGCTGAGGCTCTAGCAAAAGACATGATTGTAAGGTAGCATAAAAATTAAAGTGCAGGCATACGAGCTGCACGAGAGAGAGGGATAAATGTCAACGAGCCCTACAATTACAATCAAGCCTTCAACATAAAAAAACATATACATGGGGTTTTTTTACGTTTGTATTTTTAAACATCTCATATTTTTATACATATACAGAAACAATTATAAATAAGCTTTATTATGAATAAGCTTTACTTTGATACCTCATATTTATTTTCATATCTGTATCTCATATTCTTACAGCTAACCACTTTAGATTCATTCTAGTTGCACACTGTGGGTCGGAGGGGGGGGGGCATTTTGATGACGTGCATATCCTGTTACAGAACTGACAATAAAATTGACTTTGATTTTTGAATAGAATTACAACCACACTTTAATACCATAATTTGAATTCCCCTAAATACATTTTATGCATTACAACCTTAATGCTAAAGGGTCCACTGGATCATGCTATAACTCATCTGACAAAAGCCTGGCACTGATTTTAATTTGAACTGTCTTCAGAGTTGTGGCACACATTTCAAAATCTTCCTGAACTAGAAGCACAGCAATCATGATGTTGCACTACTGTCTTGCAAATAGCTGGCATGTCGTGGCTTCTCTGCAGCAACATGTTCTGAAGAAAAACTTTCCCCTGGAACTAACTACACGATTACTGCCTAATGTTTTCAACATGGAAGCCTAAATCTATCAATCAAAGACACAAAACTGACAGCAGAGACACTCACCTGAACTATCTGAGGGTCCGCAGGGTCTACAACGACTGCAACGCTGGAGGCTCTGTCAATGACAAGGTAGCTGTAGTTGTCAGAGAGCACAGAGATAGGAATTATTTTAATACCTGTGGGCAGAGAAAGAAATGACAGAATAGTTATTCATCAAAACATGAATCTTTTTAGAAAAAGTGCAAGCAAACATGTAGTGATAAAAGTGACAGGTCTTGCATGAAATGCTATCATTTTGCATTGATGGTAGTTACAGTTACTTCTATAGGATGTTCAGCATGTGACAAGGCATTATCTGCCCTAGTGTCACTCAGTTGAACCAATAATTGCTGCATATACCATTGAACTCCACGTGATCAGCAGTTGAATGCCCTCCAGGGTAATTTTCACGAGCTTTCCGCATTTGCCTCTTGTAGTACAGATAGCCAAGTCTGGTCTTGGTGTAGAGTGTGTACCTGGGAGGCGATCAGAAATGTTATGTGCCGGTAGTAGAAGTTATTAACGTCGCTAATCCCACCACGTAGTTACTATCGTTTTTTAGGTTTGTTGAATGGGCACCATCCGGTATGTAAACAACCTCTTCTAAAATAAAGTTGAAGTAACTGCACAACAGCATAAGCAAATTCACAAAAATTTGCAATTATCGGGTTAGGAAGAGCCTCACACCAAAATCTCTTTTAAATTAGATCATATCGCAGTTCAAGTAGGTGGGATACAGCTGTGCCAGATAAAAATGGCTAGATGTTGCTAAGCTACGCCAAGAGAATGGCCAGGGAAACGACAGAATTTCCTGTTACCAAGGAAAGCAGCGCCATACTCACGCAATTCGGAACAAGGGCTTCTCCGTTCGGGCCATTATCTTGCCGAACAATTTTCTCCAAAACACCTGCCCTGTACGTCTGTAACGAAGGCACAAACAAAAACAGATGAAGGATGAAGTGGCTACCAGCGTTACCATCCAGTCAGGAAGCGCCATAGCCTCTGAGCGGAACGCAATGACGTTTCTAGCGACACGTCAGTCCGCTGGTGTGAGACGTTCGGGCTTCTTCCCAGTCCTGTACCACAGAGTGATCTTGTTTGCATTTTTTTTTTTAAATGTCTAATATCGTTGTATAGCTGTAGACGACATCATTTATGAAGGGGATAAATATAAAATAAGGAAAAGACCTGTTTTGCAAGCATCCTTAATGCGTTAATGCATTGCACCTACTCTGTGTTCTAAATTATAGTAAATCCAGTCCTTTTTGGCCACTTAAAATATCTTTATAGCACTGTCATGTTATATTTGTTGTAATTTCTTCTGCCATTTCGGTCCGGTCTCTATTTAAAAATAGATTTTTAATCTCAATTAGACTTTTTAAAGACTGACTGCAGCTTATACCATGTGACAGAAATGTTATTTCTGCCTCAAAATGGCTTGATATAATTCTTGAGAGATATATTTTGATTTATTTATCATTTTTATTTTGCAGATTATCATACATTTTCGTATTGTTCATATACTATTTTCTGTCAGGTTTAGATAACACAATTACTTGGTAAGCAGAAAATAACACAGGTTGGGTCTGTCAGAAAGCATTGAAGAGAAACTTCATCATGCATGAAATTATAGAAATACTCAGTGTTATGCCCCCATTACACCCGATGCATAAGGTGGGGGTTTTTCTAACTTATATTTTTCTGATGTAAATGTTTAATAACTGCCTGTCTGTCATTAGAATTGTAATTTTTAAGTTTTAACTTTAAAAAGTGAACTTTAATCATTTATTTAATACAACAAAAACACATTAATACTTGTACATGATCAAAGATCTAATTTTAGGACTTCAGCACAGTGGGCTCTATTTGTTTACGGGCTTTATTGCAAAACTGGAAATGTGTAGCATTTGGCTCAGTCTAAAAGCAAACTAGAATTATGGTTAGACAAAATATAAAAACTGACTAGGTAACATGGAAACACTGGCATTTAACTAATTGTAGAGAGAGGTACAACCAGTAGTTTGTGTTTTGGTAATTTTGGCTTGTGCAGGCTCGTTTTGAACAGGAGGCCACATGAGAATCCAGCCTCTGCTTACTGAGAGCAGCGGTAACAGTGTGCGTTTCAGTGAACATATCCAATTACAAGGGAGGACATCCTCCGGTTGTGCACGGGTGCAATTCTCCAAGGAGAGGACTGAAGGGTACAGTGCACCCATCTCAGGCTCAAAGCACAAGGTAAGTAACCATTTTTTTAGTTTGTTTGTTTTGTGTGTGTGTGTGTGTGTGTGTGTGTGTGTGTGTTTTTTCATTTCTATTGAAATTGACCAGATCCTAACAATCCAGCAGTGGGCCAAAGAGATTATTTGTGTGGGACACAATATGCTGTGGTAGTATAAAACTTTGATATAAGGTAGAACTGGCTTTTAAAAATGGCACACAATAGACTATCTAGGCTTAGATTTAGTGTTCACAACATTCAACAGTTTGCTTTCACTTGTTTATTCCCTCTTTCTATTATCATTAATTCTTAAAAGTGCATTATAGTTTTTCATAAGCTACCAATCTGACTCGACTACATACAAAAAATACAGGGAAAAATAGCACAGGCTGCTGAAAAGGACTTTGACTGCACTTACGGGTACTTTAAAAGAATAAATTAAATTGGGCGTGAGTTGAGGTTTGGCTATTGAAAGGAGGAAAGTAATAGATTTAATTAAGGAACTTTCCTAGACATTTCCTGGGCACCCAAGTGTCCATATACATTCTATCCATTCCTTAATTAAACAAAATAACACGCAGTGATTTCTACTATTATCCTTTAGGTGACCCTTCTAGTATTTTATCAAGCAACAAATGTGAACAAATAGCTTGACTGTGCCTTCCAAACACAATAATATGTAAGTTATTTAAATGTGTCTTACAGAACTATATACTGAGGTACAACCAGGAGCTGACGGCGACAATAATTCAGTCTGGGACATCATCTAATTTCATCTCTGTTCATGCAAACCACCAGACTCTAATTTTCCGGGCTAACCCTACCCGCTGTTTAAGGCCTTCACAATATTAGAATTTCATTACACATGGCCCAGTTACCACAAACAAAAGCATTCAGTTTAATTTAAAATATTTATATTAGTCAAATTAATTTTTAATTAGCAAGTGAGTTACACTTAAACAAGTACAAGTACAAGGAGACTGAGGGAGTCTGTAATATTACAGTACAAAAGCTAAGCAAAAAACCCAGTTATGAGAACACACTACATAGAGCACACCATACACACACACACGGTTTAGACTGACCCACTCCTGACTGGCACTTATTTTTAGGCACTTACCTGCATTTCTTTTTAATTCACTCCCTCTCCTTTCCATCTTTCCTTTTTTATCTGGACGTGTCTAACATTACCTGGTACATGTTGGCTGCCTTGCAGAGAGAGAGAGGCTGCATGTGCACATTTATGCATGTCTTTGATGTGGTAGACCTGCGTGGTTTCGGTGTGGTGCATAAACGAGCTGAAAGTTCACAGCAGGCCAAAACAACCCGGTGGCCACTGGGAGCTCCTAGGGAGACCGCCTTCCCGCCTTTCTTTATAGTCACTGGAAAAGAGCCAGACTTTAGGAAACTGTCATTTTGAGAGACCCACAGAAGCAATCAAAATGCGTGACATTGCCTCAGTATGTGGGACACAGAAAAATAGATAGTAATGCTGTGGACATGTGGTTACCCCAACTAAAAGTAGGGTGATCACATAAATTAGACAATGGATAGTCAACAATAAATAGTGGATACTGAAAAGATATAAGTCCGATGAAGCTTCGTACCACTCATTCTTTCTTTAGGTTTGTCCAGAAAAATGATGACATCTAAAATTGACAGTCCTCCCGCCTATGAGGAAGCGCTACATCATCCTAAATGTGATAATTGCTCCTGCCAGCCACAGCATGGCTCCCCTCTTCCCCCACCTCCAGCTTACAGTCCCAGCTCTGGCTACTGGGGCCAAGGGGGTGTCTACCCACCAGCCAGCATGTGTCAAGGCCCTGGCTTTCCTCCAGCTGGGATGCCCACCACAATACCGACTCTGTCTGCTGGACTGCCTGCCTCCAACCCAGGTTCTGAGCGAGTGGCACAGTCTTGAAGTAATTACACCCTGCAATAAATTTAGATTAGGAATAATAAGGATAAATTACCACTTGACTATTCCCAATTCTGCAGGAGAGATGGAGGATTTTCTCAGCACCCAGTGGGAAAGCACATCTGTTCGGCATGCCTTCATCAGAAAGGTGAGAGTTTGTGACAGTGTATTGTTACCTCACTCAGAATACCAGTAAGAATCCTGCTGATCTAATCTCCATCAAATCTAATGGGGTTTTTTTTGTTTTGTTTTTTAAATTTGTGGGCAGGTTTACTTAATTTTATCCGCGCAGCTTGCCGTCACCTTCTCAGTTGTTGCTGTCTTTACATTTGTGTAAGTCTCCGTTTGTCCCAGTGCATTATTCCATCCTGTCACTTAATGCAGCTGATGAAGGGTAAGGAACAGTCTGCCCTTTGATGATGCCATATATCTGCTTTCACAGTGACCCAGTGAGGGTGTTTGTCATCAGATACCCTGGTGTCTACTGGGCATCTTTGTGAGTTACTTTCAAGAAACAAAAACACAGTTTTATGTATTCTTATATATATATATATATATATATATATATATATATATATATATATATATATATATATATAATATTCATAGTGATGAATCTCTCCGTAGTGGGGTTTATTTTGCGGTTTACTGCATTCTCATCTGCTGCAAAGAGCCGAGGTAAGCAAGGCCATATAAGTTGTGGAAATAGTTTTATTACTGCTGCTGTTATAACCAGTGATGCTTGTGTTTTCTGTACTTTTTTTTTTTTAAATATTCACCTTCACTTTTGTTTAGGAGGCGTTTTCCATGGAATCTTGTGCTGCTTGGAGTATTTGTAAGTATTGTTTATTGCACCAAACAGCACACTCGGACAATGATATTGCCAATGCTGCAGCAGATACATATGGGCAGAAATAAGAGAATATTGTGAGCAGTTAGGTCGTATTTGAGTTGAAGTCTGAAAACGTAAAGGCAGCCAGTAGGAAAGAGAGATCTCTGAAAAGTGGTAAAACTGACATTTAAGACACATTGTATTCATGCTTGATCTTGCAGACTCTTGCCTTGTCTTACATGGCTGGAGCAATTTCAAGGTTTGTTTTATTTGGCTTTACGCAAGCAACACCAAAACAGCTCATTTTGGTACTGATGTACACTGTGGTATATACGTGCCTTTTTGTTTTAATCGCTACATGTATCCTTCACAGCTATTATGAAACCAAAGCAGTGTTTATCGCCATGGGAGTAACAGCATTAGTCTGTATGGCTGTGACAGTCTTCTGCTTCCAAACCAAGGTACATGGAGATGTAAACTGTCTCGCTGTAGCTCAGTAGCCTGTGGCTTGTCAGAGGATGTCTTTGTTGTCGGTGTAAAAGAACTCCTTTGTCTTGCATTACAATGGGGCACTGAAATCCTTTAAATATTTATAACATTTTGGGATAAGATGTGAATCCAACTTCTCTGTCTGATGCAACTCGAGACACACAAGTTACATTTTTGGCTGCTATAAGACACATTTCTCCTTCACCTTATTCTGATCCTCTTTCACATTAGTCTCGCTTCTCTTTCATGTAGTTTGAAGCATATCAACTTCACTTTCATCCCCTTAATGACTTGCTTCTCATCACAGGTGGACTTCACCTCCTGCGGGGGATTCATCTGTATTGCGGCCGTTCTGCTCATGATCATTGGGATTGTTACAGCAATCGTCCTCAGCTTCCAATATGTGAGTCCGCTCTGGTCAAGTCCTTTAATTTATTCTCTTTACTCGTGTTTCTCTACCTGAGGAACGGCAGCTCCCAAGGGTGTATCTGTGTGACTGATTTCACATTCAGAGGCCTTTCTTATGTCACTCAACAGATCCCCTGGCTGCATATGCTCTACGCTGCAATTGGAGCCATTGTTTACACTCTGGTGAGTCTGCACTGACACAAATTTGGACAGTTTTTTTCAGCTTGGTATTATGGGTCTGCTGTTGAATAGCAAGAGGCATTAAAAGTCCTTACACTGCAAAATGCACAGTTATTTAGTAGACCTAAATAATGTGCTGACAAGCTGCTATTACTGGAGCATTAGATCATCCTATTTGTCTTGATTTTGGTTGGTCTATCAAATAAAAACTTTTATTCACTCTAGAACTGTGAAAATGCTCAGTCAACCTGTTTATGTGATTTGCCTTTGGTTAACATAATTCAGTAGGAGAGTGGTGGGAAAGGAAAGACTAGCATGTCCAGAATTCCAGAATGGACATGGTTCATTCTCTGGGGATGTGCAACATGATCGATGCATATTATGGAAATTTTCATATTTTTAATGATGCTACAGGCATAGTGGCAGAGACGTCATTCTGACTGCCACGTTGATCCAGAAAGGAAAATCTCAAAAAGTGCACTGCTCAAAAAATTAAGGGAACACTCAATATTTACAGTATAACACACAGTCTGTTAACTTCAGGCATATCAATATGCCCAGTTGGGAATCAAAAACCATTGTGAATCCAATGAGTGTGATAACAGTTGCACTGGAGAGGCAACAACAAAACAACCCCTAAAAGGGAAGGGTTTTGCAGTTAGTGGCCTCCTTATCCCTCCTGATGGATTTTTCTCTAGTTTGGCTTTTTGCTGGGTCACTTGTCACTACTTGAAAGCATAAGTTAGTACTTGAAGCCATTCAGGCTGCACAGGTACATCAGCTCCTTTGGGAAGGCACATCCATACATGCCGTCGCAAGAACATTTGCTGTGCCAACAGGCCTGTTACACAAGGAGACCTGGACAAGGTCATAGAAGGGCATCAACCCAGCAGCATGACCTTAACCTGTTACTTTGTGCAGAACGAACAGGAAAAGCACTGCCAGAGTCCTGCAATAACCTCCAGCGGGGTACTTGTGCATGTTTCTGACCAAAATGTTCTTCAGTGGGGCCTGAGCTTAGAGACCAGTGGCGTGCAGCTCAACTGGAATTCAGATACGTTCATTGAACAGTATCTCCACACTTTCACCTCTGTCACACATGTTCAATGTAAACCTGCTCTCATTAGTGAAGCAGATGAAATAGGAATCACAATGTCATTGTGATCCTAAGTGGACAGACTGATATTCCTGAAGTTTAACTGTGATGATCAAGTGATCTCAATTTTTTTTTTTTTTTGAGCAGTGTATTTAAGGTGCCCTCATTGTTTTGTAAAGGACGTTTTATCATCCTGTCAGTTTAACACTAACATGAGTTCCACATATGCTGCTGACTGAAATGTCTCAAGTAAATTTATGGGTAATCTTATTGTATACAGCTTAATGCACCTCTTAATGTGGTTTGCAATAATGCTGGGGATGATCTGTCTTCTGTACCATCATATAAAATTTTATATATATATATATATATATATATATATATATAAATTTTGCTTTTAACTTTTGCTATTCCTGTCAGCCTCCGTGTTATTTTGTGTTTAGTATTAATGAGTATTAACATGGTAATACACTAAAAGGTACAGAATCATGGAGTCACTAGTATAGTTGTAGCCTCACATGTGCAGATACACAGTGACTGACCAGCAGTTTTTTGGATTTAATAGTTTAATCCAGCTGGTTTGCACCTCCATACTGCACTCTACACAGCCCAAGCAGGAAAAAAAAACAAACTGATTCATCTTTTCTTTGTTAAAAACTGTTTCCTCTTCTTCACCTATATTAGTTTTTAATGTACAACACCCAGCTTCTTATTGGAAATCGGGAGTTGGCCATCAGCCCAGAGGAGTACGTCTATGGAGCGCTTTCTCTCTATGTTGATATTGTTCACATCTTCCTGTTCATCCTTCAAGTCAGTGGAGCTGCGACTGAATAAACCAGTGGTTGGCTCTTCATGTCAAGAGTTTGGACTTAGTGTATACTGTATTTGCTGATAGACATAAAGCAAACTGTGTATACGTGTGTAAATCCGAATGGTTATTATTTATTTTCTACATCAGTAACACTTGAGCACTTTGTTGCACTATATGCAGCAGGGCTGCAGCTGCAAGGCTTGCACTTACCAAGTGTGAATGAAGAGAGCCACTTAAGCTTTGCACATTTATGTAGTTGTAAATTAATATGAATATTTAATATGTGCATGTTAAAGAGTGGAGTCTCACTCTACCAAATCTGATTCTGCCTCATCTCTGCCTCAAAAAATACAATTAAATTTAAAAAAAAAAAAAAAAAAAGGGGGACCAAAGTCGTTTACAGATTAACACTTTTTTTTTTTTATTGTCAGTGTTTGGACTTACAAAGCATGTGTATTTGTAGTCATACTGCTGGACACCACAATCATTAGTCAAACATCTGTGCTGGTAGTAAGAGGGTCTAAGATCTGTTGTAAAGTACTTTTAATCTCTCTGAACCAGGACGAATACCAACTCATTGATTAAAAAATAAAGTGTGTGAGTAGAGCTTTCTAGGAACGTTCTTGAATCACTGGCCATTTCCTTTGTTCTCACTGATGTTTCTATTATTTGTTGTTGTTAGAAAATGATGCACACCAATCAATAAATTATACCCTGCTGTTACAACTGTTTTCTTCTCTCATGTCAGTGGTTAATGACAGTAACATGTTAGAGATCTAAGGTGGCACTAGATCCTATACGCTCTCCCTTTCTTGATTATTATAGTATTAGATAGTATTGTTTCCTGACACCAGCATAACATGTTGTCCACACTGGAAGGTTCAAGGTGTCAGGCGCTTAGGGTCACGTGGGAACATGGAGGTCTGCCGCACGTTGTGGAGACCCAGGTAGAGCATGCAGACTCTCTCCAGACCTGTGAAAGGTGACATCTCAATCACTTTTTTTAAAAAATTTTTTTACAAAACATACAGATCCAAAGTCACTCTGATGACAAAGAAAAAAAAAAAGTTCCTGCAGATTCCCCAAGAAAACATATTTCTTACCAATGCCTCCGCCACCATGTGGGGGGGCTCCATAGCGGAAGGAGTCAATGTATGCCTTGATCTTCTCCAGATCTATAGAATTAAAAAAAAAAGAAAAAGAAAAAAAAAAGTGAGAGGCACAGTTGTAAAAAATAAAACCAATACATTTCTGGTGTTGTTCCACTGGTTGCCAATAGAGGGAGACAAATCACTTGAAATTCACTCAATGCGCCCCAAACAGAAACATCTCTTCCTCTTACCAATCTGGTGGTGGATGGCCCTTTCTGTCAGAAGCTGAGCATCATGGACTCTCTGAGCTCCAGAGAGGATCTCTTCTCCTCTCATGAACATATCATAAGAATTGGAGTATTTCTAGACAAAAATAGTATTAAAAATATTTGCATTAAGTTTTCTGCACGGGCCACAGTGCAAGTTTAACAGGTTGGTGTGTTTGATGTGTTTGTGTGTGAAAGCACTTACAGGGTTGTTTGGATCAGGCATCGTGTAAAACGGCCTAACAGCCAGCGGGTACTTATCGAGCACATAGAAGTCGGTATCATACTGTAGGAAACATAAAAGAGGGTCGAGAGAGTCAACAGCTGCACACTAGGGTACTAATAAAGACACGTGTATGTGTCCTCTTCTTCATTTATGTGATGTAACAGTGGGCTTGAATAATAAAGTATTTCTCCAGAACACTGTAGGGTCTTTACCTTACAGTATAGAGTGCCTTAAGGTAACTGTTGTTGTGATTTGTGTTGTGATGGCGCTACATCAATGAACCTGAATTGAATTGAACCTTTTTTGTGTTGTTGCTACACATTCTGAAACTCTAGCTTGAAGATAAATGATGTGGTGTTTCCCTCCCCTGTGTAAGGCCTACACTCTGTCTTTGCCAGTGTAACATGGAAATCTACTCTTCTACTACTCCTACAGTCGGATATTTAATGAGTGAAATACATTTATAAACGCACCTTTTCCTTGACGAGACGGCCAAGCAGCTTTTCATTGGGCGTACTAAAAAAACAAAAACAAAATACATTTACTTCAACATGGACAGACGCATCTCACATTGTTTGCGTGCTATTTTAACTGATTACAATAAAGGGAATATCTTATAGTTATTACTCCTGTTACTTTTTATGCTCCAGCTGCAGATCACAGATTTGATCACAAGAATTACTTAAACACCAGGTTACTGCGGTGATCTTTCACATCCTCTCTTTAACCACATGTCAAATTTTTACTTCTGCTTTTATCAAACGGAATCATCTGACAAGATGAGCTGGATGTAGAGCAAAGGCTGTGTGATGTATTCTAACCTGAGGTCTTCCTCATCACCCATCTCAACCCCGGCCTCACGCAGCATGGCCACGGCCTCGGTGTACTCCAGCCTCAGAGTGGGCTCCAGGAATTTGAAAGGCTCACTTGGGAACTGCTTATTCACCGTCTGAATCTCTGTCTGGAAGCTGACACAGAGGCAGGTGGATAGTTGTGTTTCCATAGTGCTGGCAGTAGTTCATTTCCTGCTAAACTTACCAAGACCACTAATCTTCTAGCACCGATGTTATAATCATGATTTATATCTGTGTAAAAACACTTAATATACATTGCTTGTGCAAAAGTCTCGAGTCACCTCTCATATCTTTATATTTTGCTTCCAAGTTTGTGTTTGGATATTGGCTGCTGGTTCTCTCATTTTGACCTGACCACTTTCAGACGATTATTTTTGGTTCGTTAAGCCATTTAAGACTGGCCTATGAATAATTCAAGCGTTAAAAAAAGGCTCCTAACTCAAAGGACAAACATTTGAAATTGTATCTTTGGGCACTTTGTTACTAGCAGCCTGTTGCAAGAACCCATTATTTGTTCCTATTTCTTTAGTTGAATACAAAAAATACAAAGAAAGCACAGTTTGACGGATATAAAATAGTAATTTTATAGAAAGTAGAAAGGTGGCTGTCAAGAAGCCATTCTTAAGGAAGGGAAACAGGAAGTGAAGGCTGAGGTATGACAAATTACACATGAACTGGACTGAAAATCAGTAGAAACAGGCCTACTGACGTGATGAATCCAAATCGGAAATTTTTGGCTCAAATCATTGTAAATATGTATGGAGGAGGTCACGAGAGGTAGTGAGTGAGTGAGTGAGTGTCTACAGCCAGCTGTAAAACACAGTGGAGCAAAATGTCCTTCAAGAATCCTTGAGAACTCCACGAAAACCTGCTGCAGAAAGTTCAGGCTGTGATGAAGAATAAAGGTGATCATGCCAAATACTGACTTTCAAGCTTCTTAGAACTGTTTGGCCTTAAGTAATATTTTTCCATGTATGTTTTCACATGTTCCAATATATCGCAACACCCACTTCCCATTTTCTGAGCAAAACATAAAGAAAAGAGGCGTGATGCAACACTTCTGCACAGTACTGTAAGTACACCAACACAAACTACAACCTACTATTGAAGGACACTGAATTCCTGTTCACATTCAGACAAATGCCAGATTCATCTGGTTGTTCATATAATGGTCACAGCCCGCATTTATCAATCGAGTCTTTATTTTCTTGTCTAGTTTTTAACTTTATTGTCCTAATGTCCTTCACAAATCTCTGTTCTTTTTACTTCCTTATACCACAGTTACACCTGACAATTATCATTTCTATAAATTGTCAAAGTAACAAGAGATGACAAACAGAACTCGGAAGACACAAAGTCATCCGTGCTTCAAGTGCTGGAACAAAAGACCGCAGGACATTCAAAATACTTTCCTGCGTCAAGAGGAACAGTCTGGAAAGTCATGAGAACAAAGGCTAAAAAGTCAAACTACCCTGAGAAAGAGGAACAGCAGTCACAACCTGAAACTAACTAACGTCATAGACATTAAAAAGGGAATTTAAATTAAGCTGGCTGACACCCAACTCAGTGTTTCACTGACTTAACACAGTTTTTCCCTGGGGAATTTACTTTATAATAAAAGCCTTGTGAAGATAAAGTGTGATTTGTAATAGATCAGTGCATAATAATTCAGTACAAACCCCCGTATGTTTTTCGCTGGAATAAATAATTCTAGAAACCACTGACATCCACATGACGCCAGGAATGCTACAGTTTCCATGCACAGTTTCACTCAGTATTCCTCTTTTATTCAAACATCTGCTATTGAAGCTCTTAATGCCTGCTGTACTGATTTACACCACTAGGAGGCAATAAAATCACATCCTAACATCATCTTGCTGGCCGTTCACTTAACAGCTGGAGTGGAAATTGCTGACATTCATCCAACCAGACAGCCGTATGTGATGACATTTAATTAATCTAGATTTGGCAATTAAATACTTTTACTTAGACATACACACTTTGACATTTTGCTATCCACAAAATGTTCACAGCAGAACTGATCCTGTCAATATTCAGCTCGCATGTCAAGTAGGAGAACAAAACTTGGTCTGCCAGCACATATGTCCAACAGTTTTTAGCTCATCTTTCACCTTAACTCACTGACAAATATATATCCATCTCACTTGTCTCTCAAGCCCTTGAAGATCTGCACCATGGTGTCAGTGATAGAGTCGATCACTTCGTGGTAATGGTAGCGGAAAGCCATCTCAATATCCAGACCCACAAACTCGGTCAGGTGGCGGTGAGTGTTGGAGTCTTCCGCCCTGAAAACTGAAATGATGCAGATTTAATATCAGTGCCGAAACAAAACAAACTGCAGTGCAGCAGAGGCAAAGAAAAGTTTCTGCACACGTCGTTTTCATTGTGCTCTAAATTCCTAAATGTACATTTGGACAACTCATAAACCAACAGTCCATATAAAGGATCATCAAGCTTCCAATCTGGCTTTTGAATCATCACGTAAAACTTCATGAAACAAGGACGTGCAGATGAGCACACTGCCATTGATGAGCAGTTTTCTCAGTGGAAAAGTTCACGCTAATATTATTGCAAAATGTGGGCTCTTTCTCTTTACTGCCATTTTCACTGTATACTTGATTGAAAGGTACTTTATAAACTGTATGAATGCTGCTAGCACAAAATTATTTCTGACTACTGCTCTATTCTAAAGCAGAGTACTTTACAAGTACTTGTATGGTGAATTAATGAACATCATGGCTGCTGTTTTCATTTAGTGGGAGTTAATGGTCATAAACGAGGATGGCTGCTCCACTGCTGGAGAGTTCTCTGCACGTACAGGTCTACAGACTGATGAAAGCGTTAAAAAGACAGACACATCTGATTAAATGCGTTACTGCATCTACATAGTTCGGCTTAAATCATGCATGTGTACGTGCACACAATTTCCCAATGATGGAGATTTATAAAATACAACCATGCATATAAAGTTTTATTCAAGCGTGTCTGAAACAAAGTTTATACGCGTATTCCTGTGTTTGTATTCACACAGAGTGTTAGTCTAGAACCTGTAAAGCATTATGTGTCTGACCCCTGCACATATTTGAACAAACTGGAAACCTAAAATGATTTTAAACATAAACAGAGATATTTGCTTCTCTGTAAGAAAGACGAGCTTCATGTTGACCTCTGTTTCTTCCCTGGTGGACCGTTTTTAGTTGATTTTAGACAGTGGTAACAGCGTTGTAGGAGCTAAATTTAAACATAGTTGCAGTTTTGCCACTGGGATTTTGAGGAGTGTTGATCCCATTTCTCCTTACATGCTGAATCACTGAGTCTGTAACTAAGGCAACAGTGGTGAGGACATTGTTGCCTTAGAAGCAGTAATGACCTTAAGCCCTTTGATTTCTCTGTGGTGTTACACAGAAGAAAACAAAAACCTCAGTCCAGTCGGTAGAATACTGAATGTGGATCTTTCTCCCAGATGTTTAATTCAATCTTGGTCGGGAATCCAGTATTGAATAAAAATCAGACACAACTGGCAAAAATCACGACTATGTATAGGCTAATTTCTTTACGCACGCAATCAGATGAAGGCAGAGTTTTCTCAGATAATCAGATGGTGGCAGTGTTTGCTTGGATTTCCTTTAAACTTGGCTCTATAAAGTCTCTTACAAGTCCCATTAAGTCAATAACATGCTAAGCTCTACAATAGTTTTGACACAATAAAAGCAACAGAGGGAGGTCTGTTAAAAGTTTAACAATCTAAATGCATTTAGAGACATTTTAAAACCGTTCTCAGTTAATAGGGTCTAAATTTTTCATTACACTCTTGCTGCTCCTTTTTCTGTTTGCCAGTGCATAAGGTGACATATTGGTGGGAGGGGCTTACCTGGACCTACACAAAAGACCTTGTCAAAGTCAGCGCAGATGCACATCTGCTTGTAGAGCTGGGGAGACTGGGCCAGGTAGGCGCTGGTTTTAAAGTAAGACACTGTGAAGACGTTAGCTCCGCCTTCACTGGCAGCTAAAAATGGACAAAGAAAAGACTGTTAATGACAAAGGCTGGCAGCTACTACAGTAAAGAAATTGAAATTTCCTGCTTCAAACCTTCAACCACTCCACTTAATGATACACATTTCCTATTTACTGTTGAGTTTCAGTAGGAACTATAATTAGCCAGCATACATTTTTCCCCACAAATAAATACCATCATTCAGTTAAAGACCAGGCTTCTGATAATAGTTGGAGAGATGGCAGGCAAAAAAGCTGGCCCCCAAACAGAGGCCAGTGTAAAACGGAAAAAAAAAAAAGTTTAACAGTAAAGGTATTCTTAAGAAATAAAGGCGTTCCCTCAGACTTTTAATTTGAAACTGCTACAGGAACTGTTCTGTGTTTTTGTTTGCTCATTTTGTGTATTAAATTCCTTACTGTTAGATTAGTGATGCCATGAGTGCAGTGGTTGGCTGTATTTATGACCATCACTAGTAAAGAAAGGTGTGTCCAGGGAGATGATGAGAGATGGTCTGCTTGTTCCAGACAAAGACGTGTGCTTTAAACTCAAGTCATCCCTGTGATCTCCGTCAAGAACTTTAATAGGACAAAAGTAAAAGGCTCAGAAAGACAGCCACTATGTACCACTAGGCATACGACATATCTGCTGAGGTCAATAACGGCCCCACTTTTTGACCTGCTTTTTTTAAACATTAATCAAATAAAAACAATATGAATGCTGGGCAAGTTTTTCAAAGCAAACATGATTCTCAGTACATCCTGGCCCAGACTTACATAACACATCTGCTGCCTCCAATGTGACAAAGACGTCAGAGAGCTTTATCTGATATTTTCATGTTGTGGGTGGGGGTGTACATATAGGACAAACTGTTCACAGCTTGCAATATGGGTGGTGGCACACAGGAAGATGTGGTTTTGTAAAAAGTAGTATGTTGATACAAAGGTGCCGCCAAAATTAAAGCGCGCCAATTTTGAATTTAATCTGGGAGGCAAAACCACCACCATTGGCTCTTTAAGAAAAGAGGAAGTGAGAGCGTGGAGGCTTCGCCGCAGTTCATTTAAAACACGTGAGGAACGTGGGATGCTGAAGACTACGATATAAGACTACTGTGCTTTGAGACAGTACATAATTCATTTTAGGTAAAGTTTTAAACGTGTGTAAAAGCATGTGGAGCCTAAACTTTTGAGTTAACCCTAGTTAACCCTGAAAAAATAAAAATAGAAAAATCGCTCAACATTCCTCGTGTTTGAGGGTTAATGCTGAACAAAATAAAGCCAGGATAACGGAGAAGCCATTTAATGAAAGCTCCAATAACTCTCTCTCTTGAATATTGGTGAGAAGATGTCTGTCTGAATTCTAAGTTTTTCCTTTAAGTCTTCCTTTTCTTCACTAAAGTGAGATGAGGTCTTTTGGGAACGATCTTAAGGAAAGCCTCTCCTGTCAAATTAGAAGGGCGCTGTGTGGAAATGTGAAAGTAGAGAGGCTGACGTGAGAGCTGGTCCATGCATCAAAATTCCCAGTGGTCTGGATTAAAATCCTCATAGGTCTGAAACAGTGAAATTCTCTTTAATACCTTATTGTCTGTTGTCTCCATAGCAGAGATGTGCATGACTACTTTTTGTTTGTTTGTTTTGCTCCTTTTCTTTTCTTGTTTTTTTTTTAAGAGTTTCATGAGCTTTAACTGAACTTCATATTTTGTTTTTGACTTGAATCGTAGTCTACAACAGGCTGCAGAGGAAGTCAACTTTACAACTGTCACAATGACTCACGAGCCACCTGTGGGTGGTGATATGAAAACAAGTGTGCTTCTACTAAAAAATCTAATCAAAAATGATTCAGTGTATGCTAGTCTCAGTTTTCCCACGTGTCTGTGGCACGGTACTGTTTTTTCTTTTCTTTTCTTTTCTTTTTTTTTACCTGATATAATTTTCGGCGTCTGGATCTCCACAAAGCCCTTTTTGGTGAGCGTGTCTCTGAAGAGCTGGCACACACCTGACTGAAGGCGGAAGATGGCCTGGCTGGTGGTTGTCTTTCAGAGGGATACACAAAAATAAACACCATCACGACAGTTGCTATGATTCATTTACTTTATTACACAACCGTAACAGATGTGTGAAAACAAGAGTGGCAGTTTTGTTTTTTTTTCCCATGGCTCTCCTGTCTGTGCGAAGGGTGTGACAATTTTTTGTTGGCAACGGCAACCCCACAAGACCCACGGGAACTTAAAAATTCATCATTATTAATGTAAGTACTGAAACCAAGGTGAGGACTAAAACTGCTGTGAAGGGGTTACTGTAAAAACCTCAAGTTAAAAAACCCCAAAAGTGCAACAGTTGGGCAACAGTGCACATCAAATCGGCAGTGCACACTCACAAAGACTGACTGACTCATCAAAATGACCACAGGATTTCTACAATTGAGCTGCTCTGGTTTTCAACTCCAGTTACCATACATCATCGTGAAGTCAGACCCAGGTCTTTTCAATACATAACGCACAGGTCTGCGTTAATTAAAGTGCTTCACATTCCCCCTCTTTCCCATCTCTAGTGCCTGTCCGGGTCTGAATAGGCTTCGTCTGACTAACAGCCGGCAGACTCGAAATATGATCATGTCTAAATACTGGAAAGCTCATTAATCTGCAGACAATGCTTCAGGGTTGTCTGGCTGAAACTTTTCCTTCACTCGCAATCTGGATACTTGGCAGAAAGAAGAAGTGAAGAAAAATATAAAACTTTCCTGCTTCAAACACTTTTACCAGCCCCTTTAAAAACGCACTGAAGCAAATAATTCATTCTACGCTTGCACCTCCTATGACTCATTTGTGTCACGTATCACACATTGGGCTGTGCCCAGTAATAAAACTCAGAATCCCAATCTTTAAAAAAAAAAAAAAAAACCAGACTGTGCAAGACCTAATTTAAAAATTAGAAAGCACTTCCTGTTTACAGCATGTTTCCAGTGAGTAGGCGTAACAGTGGATGGGCTGGTGGGTGGCAGTTGCTATCCTGAAACTGGCAGTTCGTCTGATGGTGAGGGGCCTCATAAAATATACCTGAATCTGATATACCTCTCACACCTCTTTGAAACCCCGCTGCGGTGAATTGCTACCACAGACAGGTTTCAAAGCCCAAAATCAAAAGTTTAAACATTTACCAGCACCCAATTATGGGCTGACTGTCATAACCAGAGGCTGCTGATACACTCGCTTATAGGCTGACCACAGTTTAATGCCAGCATCACTGTTAGCATATCCATATGCATATTTTGCAAGTATCTAGTAGTCAGGGCCCTCTTATTGAAGTCAGTTGGAAAAGCTCTCTTCGAAACGTTTGGCCCCGTTTTGATGAAACGCAACTGATGCTGCCCTGACTTTCTGTCCCCAATGATCACATTTGAAATTTGATGAAGAGATGGAGGCTATCATACTGGCCTGCTTCTTGCTGTTGTTGAAATACAGTGTTTTAGCTTTCAATATGGCAATGGAGACAAGAAATAAGGGGGCCTGCAGTTTCAAACTGTGAGTAACTTCCTATAAGCCTCAACATTTAAACCCCTGACAAGTGAAGTTGATCATCTAGTTACAATTCAATGTTCTGCTAATCCTTGGTGTACTATACTGAAAAATTTATCAAATCTGCCCTTGGGTCAAAACAGCAAGCACCGACAGCAGCAGCGTCCATCATTAGGTCACTGTCACACTGCTGAAACTGCTCAGGAGCTGTTCGTGAGCTAATCTGAGGCCACGTGATGTTTGGAGGTCTGTAGCGATCGACTGCAGAAAGTTGGCGACCTGCTTGCAATATGCTCTTCAGGATCCACTGACCCCACTCTGTGGTTTAATGTGGCCTTTCACTCTGTGGCTGAGACGCTGTGGTTCCAAGTCGCTTCAAATTTGTTATAATACCACAAACAGTTGACTGTGGAACATTTAGTAAGGAGGAACTGTGGCCATGGAAGTGATTGGAACACCTGAATTAAATTATTTGGATAGGTGAGTGAATACGTTTGGCAATACAGTGTAGGTAACCTGGAGCACAGTGTCAGTTTTGATACACCAAATACTGTGATAAATCACAAAATATCTGACCATTAGTTAGAGTCCTAAAACTAACATTAAGTATACTTGAGCTTGGAGTACTGCTCATAAGCAGCTACATTTCTTACATATCTTGAAGCCTGAGGTGACGTGAGCACTGCTGTTGGAGGATTTATTTAGACTCCATTAAACATCAGCCATCGTGTCTGGATGACTGTCCAGAAATTGTCTGCAAGTCCAGCTGTCTTTTAAAACTAAAAACACCAAGTAAACTTTGAAACTTTAAAAATGTTCCAAGATAGAAATGAAGTTTCATATGAGCTACATAATTATTAGCGGTGTTTTATGGTTTCCTTCTGAAGCGTTTGCCACTGTGGGAAGCACTTTATAGCTTCAGTGGGCTCTGAAGAGCAAAACTGATGACAGACCCTAGTCCATGAGCTTAAAGTGCACAGTGTTGCAGAGGCAGGTGTTGTTGTGAAGCTTGTGAACAAAGTGGCTCTGTGCTGTGGTGTTGCTGCCTTCCTGCCAGTCGTATCTTCCATGTGGGAGGAACATATCAAAACAATGAGACACTTTGCGGCTTAGTGTCTTCTGCTGCTCGCATAAGTTTAGCACATCCTCCCAGCACTGCATAAGATTCATACCATCAGCCCACTAAATCAGAGCCTTTTCTTTTTCACCTTAGAGGTGCACTGTTTTTTGTGTGTGTGTGTGTGTTTTTTTGGTGTTGTTGTTTTTTTTTTTTTAACAGGCTAGCTTATGAGGCTGTTTGCTATTCCTTCACAAATATTTTGCATTCCCCTAACTGCATAAAATGGGCAGCAGAAGTTTCCAGTACTAAGACAGAATGCAGGATGCAACATTAATTGTTATAATGGCAACAAAAGGCACTAATAAAACTTTTTTTTTTTTTTAATTCATCAATTTTGTGCCAAGCCTGGGACACAGGGGCTGCACTCTAAGCAGAGAGGCCCAGGCTTCCCTCTCCAATTCTACCAGGGAGACAATGAGGCATTCTTAAGCCAACTGAGAGTCATAATCTCTCCACTGTGTCCTGGGTTTGGCCTGGGAGCTCCTTCTGGTGGGAGACGCCTGAAGCATCTCACATAGGAGGAACCCAGAAGGCATCCTAGTCAGAAGGCTTCTGGCATTATTCATTTATTTAGTTTGTGAATATCTAAACTTAAAAGAGCTTCAGCTTAAAAACTTAAGGATTTAAATATCTTTTTCTATCATCATTAATCAAGTGCAAGATTAGACAGATCAAACCAAATGGCGATTTTGAATCATACGCAGCAATTTGCCCTCACATGGCCTTCCTTGAGCTGGCAGAAACTTACCCTGAGATCAATCACCCTGTTGTCCAGCCTGGTGTCCTGGTTAACAGTTGCTCTGCCTTCCTGAGAACAAGCACACACACACACATACACACGCATAAAAACATGTTCACCTCACCAAATCCGCTCAGCCTATGAAATACTAAAAATCATTACTATTCAATTCCTGCTCTTCACACAGGAGTGTTTGCTGTCAGTGTTATGCAAGCATTTCTAGAGGCTTTTCAAACCTCACAACGAAGAATATATAACAGAATGTGAAATACAAGAAATCGTTAGCTCTAAAGCTACTGGCAACTTAAAAATCAAAAACAATGCAATCAGCCTGTAAAAACCTTCCTGGGAACAATACATAACTCCCATGCACCTGCAGCTTAAACACTTACAGAACATCCAGCTAGTTAGCTCAGTCAGTACTATACAGTCAAGTGCAATAAAAGACACCTGCAATGTGGGACAACAGGACAAAAAAGAATATAAAGAAAAGGAAAAAGGTAACAACTGAAAAAGTAAATGTTTCATCGCAGGAGGAACCACCCCTCCCGGGGTTGTGGATGTCAGGCTTCCTGAGAGGACCACAGGGGTTTGAGCTAATAGCCTATGTAGCCACATCCTGCTCCAAACAGCCCCACGCAGGGGGACAAAGTGTTAGATGGGCAGACAGTTAGACAGACAAAGCTGTTGAGGCTAGCGTCTCTTGGGAAAGCAGGTGTTGCTACAAGTGTGTGACTGACATGTTGAATCCCAACAGAAAACACCTGAGATGCTGCTGCAGCTGCAGATATTGGCTTACTGGATAAACATGGATGGGCCCTCAGCTGTCTTTGGTATTAGAGAGACTCATTAATTTGCACACATGTACAACAGTAATGTGTAATTTGATAGTGGATACAATGGACCTAAAGCTAAAGAAGAAGAAAAAAAAAAAGAGTTATCTGCCATTACACAAAATCAGCAACTTCATCCAGAATATTATAACTCAAATATTCAACATTTCAACTTGCACAAATTTGGGGACTGTAGATGATCCTCTACAGTAGAATAATCTTTTTTTTCTTTTTTTTTACTTGAATCAAGAAACTGCACTGAGCTGAACTGCTGTTTAGCCACCCTTTTACACTGCTGAAACAACAGCCTCAAAGTTGAACATTTATTTATAACCAACTAAACTGTAGATAGGAAAAAAGAATGGCTTTTTAAATGCTTCATGATTCTCCTAAATGATTCTGCATCGCTGCACAAACCCTTAATTGGAATTCAGAGAACTCCCTCAACACTGGCAGCCGGCTCCTATAAACACTGTGCGATGAAATCACCATTTGCATGAGGAGGGTGTTTCAAACAAGGTGATTAGGTTTAATCAGCCAATCCTTGACTCTGCCAAAAACACAAATCTCCACACTCCTGACTGAAAACAGCCTCGCTGAAAGAGTGGAGTCAGATCACAACCTGAATGTGGTTTAATTTTGCTTTCGATATAAAGGATTCAGATAAATCCTGACTTAATTGGTAATTATTTTATATTCATTGTGTAGTCAAACCAAACCTGTCTGTGCCCCCCATGACAGTCAATGGACTCTCACACACAGTAACTGTCAGTCTTTGCTGTCTTACAATGAGAGGCTGAATTCAGAAGATTTTAGATTGCCTAAAATGCTATCTTATGCTACCATTAATTTTCATATGAGTAATAATTACTTGGTCAATACTCTGACTGTACTCGGATTTTGGGTGAAGTATGCTGTTCAACGCCCCTCATCCATCCCCACATTCATCCTCACCTCTTCTCCCTCTCCTTCAGGTCTGACAGCATCCTCCAGCTGCAGCGGAAGACGAGGCTCTGCCTGGCTGATGACAAAAATCTGAGAAGGAAAAAAGAAAAAAAAAAACACATGAAATTATAAGTGTGATTAACCACTGGTGTTTGTCATTCGATTCTGAGACAATGGAAAGTCCCTGGACTCCAGAAACAAGAGAAGAAGGTGAAAATGAAAGGTAGCGAGCTGCATCTGTTAAAACCTCATCAATGTGTGAGAAAATCAACTATGTGTTGAAATTGATGGGATTCTGTGCTGCTAACAAAGACTGACAACTGCTGTTTTGTGCTGTTGGGTTTCTCATTTACATCGGGCAAACTACCAGAGAAAAATGTGTCCTTTACCTCAAAATTTGATTTACTCCCTACAACAAGCAAAGCTAGTACAGTACAAAAAGTACAAAAGAGCCTTGAGGTGATTTGTTACATTTTGTTGCCATATAAATAAAACTGAACTGAATTATTAACCCACATTGGATGTTTTGGTATACATAATGTTCAGATACTGTGTTAAGCCAAGAGTTCTAAGGAAGAGTTAAATTTTCAGTGCCTGTAAAAGACTGTTTGGTACCTGCTTGAATGACATGAATTATGCATGCTCCACTGTCTGGGTGCATAAGCACTGCATGTGCTGGGAGGCAAAATATACCCTCTTCGGTCTTTTTATTTATATGTGTAGGAGATATATGGTGCTTTAAAAGCGACTCTCTGTGTTTACATGTTTGTCTGCTAAGAACTGCCCATTAAGGACTGTAGTCAAAGTGCCAACCCTTTCAACGTGAAGCTCGACATCCTGCTGGGAACAGCTCTCGATCTTCTGCTCCACTTTCCTCACCGTCGCCTCCACATCTACGATGCTCTCCTTGGTGATGCTGGTGGAAACATTCAGGGGGAGGACAGTGTAAGCAATGCATAGCACTTGCAAAACAAATTCACCTGTTTGGAAAGACAACTGTGTGAAAACCACATATCCGTTAAACTATGAACGGTGCTTGCAGATGAGCTTTTACATTACAAGGATAGTGTGTGGCATATGGGTGAGTAATTTTTTGACTGGGTGGTAGTCTGTCCCCCAATCGGTCCAAAAATAGAACAGAACTGACATTTATTTTTAATGGGTTAATTGAGACACCACAAGAGCTTGTGGCTTTGTGGTGTAACGAACCACCACTGCTTTTCATACGCATCAGAAATGTGATTTTACATCAGTTAGGCTCAAATTACCAGGCAGCAACAAGGCAGAAAATGTTCTTATCTTCATCTTTTTAGAAAAATGTGTGTCGGGGGCGGGGGGGATCACAGTTCACAATTTTACCCACTAAAACAAATTTTAGGACCATCACACGATTCCTATCATCACATTATTTGTTAAAAGGTGTTTATATAATGCTTCAAGCTTAAAGAAAAGTCAAACCTAGTCGGTGTTGGTGTATTTTTTTCCCCTCTGGGATAAAGTACATGTGAGAGTCAACTCCTTTTCAAACAGCTAAGCAATTCAACAGCAGTTTTAAA
Source organism: Pterophyllum scalare (assembly GCA_024447675.2). NCBI lineage: Eukaryota > Metazoa > Chordata > Actinopteri > Cichliformes > Cichlidae > Pterophyllum > Pterophyllum scalare. The sequence continues at coordinate 85,512 of JAMQGT020007456.1, read as the reverse complement.
CTCAGGTGAAAGGATAAATTATAGTAAAGTGCACAATCCCAAATTTCTTATTGGCACAATAATTTCAGCCACAAAGGACAAAAAGTAAACACACACAAGCAGTGGGGCTCAAGGGGAATTTGTTAGCTCTGATAAAAGTTGCCTCACACTAGAGCTCCTGGAAAGTACCCAGCTTTACTACAAAAACAGTTCGACTTTGAGAACTGGGGTAAGAATTTCCCTACTGTCAGCCACAACATACAAGGGGAACCCTTTTTAATTTTCTTACAATCCATTTTATAAAACAATGCAGCATCCCCCTGAACAGGCTCCTCACTGAAACGCATCTGAGGTACAACACCCACTGTCTCACAGCACAAGGCCAGATGGGAAACCCGCTATAATCCTCCACTCCTTCTCATTACAAAGCAGTAATGAGGGACTGAACACTGGGGTACTGCTGTCCCTTCAGCCCCACGACAGCTGCCACCAGAACCATTCCCCTCCAGTCGGAGATCAGCTACATAAATAAATCCCCACATTAATAACCTCCGCTGCAGGACAGAAGTCTAATGGCAACACACTGAGCCCACACTAACAGAAACAGATTCATTCAACACTAAAAAAAGACATCAAGAAGAAAACAGAGGGAACGCTTGAATGAATGGAAGGACAAGCTGACCGGTTTTGTAACCCTGCTTCCAAACTAACTTTAACTCGGATCAAGTATTACAGCATAAATGCTATATATTAATCTATTATACATGAGTCAAAATTACCAGAGTTATTTTTGGGTCACTTCAGATTTGCTACGTGTATGATGATGTAAACATGAGAATCTTTTTAACACATTTAGGCACGCTAACAGTAAGTCACTATATCATTCATTCTATCCTCATATCAGTATGAGAAGAAGAAGAAGAAAGCCTGTTCTTCTCACATACAGTTTATGATTCTGATCTCCTGTCAGAAGAGGACAGGAAATCATTACATCTTTGCAATGGGCAGCAACCACCGCCAGGTGATGACACACACCCTTCCCCAATCACACAACAAGCATGATAAATAAGTTGTTTTTACATAATTGCTTCTTACTCTGTCTCTAAGCTGATTTAAGTGCACTGTGAGTCAGTATTAAAATGCAAATATGTGCATATCGAGGCACAGTACATCATCATGAAGCAGTGTTATTTAAGAAAAACAACAGGTATTCCTTCTAGAGAAAGGAAAAAAAAATTTTTTTCATTTAAAAATGCTGAGGGCTCTGATTCCTGATTGAATTAAACCAACCAATGCCAACAGCTGACATGTTATTTCACTTTCAGAGCTCAGCCGCAATTCCTCCTCTGCTCTTCACTCAGCACTTGTGAGGTAATTGAGGAGAGTAAAGGTTGAGGATAGACAGAAGATCGCATAATTAAACTGTGTGAACGGTAGGATGATCACTTGGACATATTATACAAGTAAGGGAACTTTTCAGCAATGCAATCTCGGCCCTTAGAGCGGTTATGAGGGGATTTACTTGTAATCCAGGGTCTCACTCAGCTTGTCAATCATCAGACCACAGTGTCTGAAACTAAATGTGGGCCACAAAGCTACAGGAATGATAGTGCCACCTGTTCTTAAAGATAAAGCATAACAGTGGTGTTGTTTGGAAACCTGTTTGGCAACCCAAAGCGCAACTTCGCTCTTATTTAGTTTTGATGTAAGGCGGTGTTGTCTTGACAACGATGTCATCACTTTCACTTGCTGTTGTCAAGTAGTGTAGGGCTGCAAAACAATCGTACTGTTCAGCCAAAACATTGAGAATGTGCTGCACATAAAAGAAATCAGCGGTTACAAAAATGTAACAATGTGCATGGGGAACACCATCTGTTAAAAAAAAAAAAAAAAAGGACTATCTCGTGACATACTCTATATTGCCAAAATATTGACTCGCTCATCCAACTCATTGAATTCAGGCGTTCCAATCACTTCCATGGCCACAGGTGTATAAAGGCAGACTGCTTCCACAAACATTTGTGAAACAACGGGTCGCTCTTAGGAGCTCAGTGAATTCCAGCGTGGTGCCGTGATAGGATGCCACCTGTGCAGTCGTGAAACCTGCTCTCTACTAAATATTCCAGTCATCTGTTAGTGGTATTACAACAAATCTGCAGTGACTTGGAACAACAGCAACTCCGTCACAAACTAGACGAGTCTGGGTTTGGCAGTTGCATTGGGTCAAGTGTAACGTTTGGTGAAAGAGGGATTATGGTGCGGGGGTTGTTTATCAGGAGTTGGGTTCAGCCCCTTAGTTCCAGTGAAAGGAACACTTAATGCTTCAGCATACCAAGACATTTTGGACAATTTCAGCTCTTTCCTGTTCCAACATCACTGCACACCGGTGCACAAAGCAAGGACCATAAGGACATGGATGAGTGGGTTTGGTGTGGAGGAACTTGACTGGCCTACAGAGTTCTGACCTCAACCCAACAGAACACAGGCCTCCTGTGGTTTCTGGCACCAGGATGTTCAATTCTGTTTTTTCAGAGCATCCTGTGAGATCGGTTGAGATTTTTTTCTGGTCAGGCTAAACCCTTTTCCTTCATTTTTTGGCTTCTCGCCTTTGTTCAATAGTTCACAGTGAAGAGTAGACAGGAAGGACAAGAAGAAAGTGGAGGAACATACGCAGCAAAGGGTCACGAGTTGGACTCAAACCCGGGCTGTTGCATTTCAGCCATATGGCATATGGTCGCCTCAACAAGTGAGCTCAACTGACGCCCAGCTTCAGCAACGTGACAGTGACCTAATTAGGGACGCTGCTACTGTCGAGGCCTACTGTTTTAACCCAAGGGCAGGTGTGATAAAACTTATCAGTATAGTACACCAAGGATTAGGAGAACATTGAATTGTAACTAGATGATCAATGTCATTCACTTCACTTGTAAGGGGTTTAAATGTTTATAGGCTTATAGGAAATGACTTACAATTTGAAACTGCAGGCCCCTTCTTGCCTGTCTCCAGTGCCATTTTGAAAGCTAAAAAACTGTATTTCAGCAACAGCAAGAAGCAGGCCAGCTGAGTGACTATAAAGAGGAACTGTGGCTGTGTCAGGAGTTTGTGACACTTGTTACAAAGTGGAGTGGAGTGAGACAAGTTAGTTAATATCCAGACTCTAGTCTGAGCAGTAGTGACTTTGCCCTCATTAGACGAACGTGCCTCTGCCTCGGTTAAATTCCCCATAAACTTCACAAACTTACACAAGGATCTCAGGATCTCATTTATTAAAAACATGAACATACCATGTTGCATGTCAAATGGTAATTCAGACACGTGCTGCCTGTCATCAAACATGTAGTAGCTCTGACTTGTTTACATATGGCTCAGACAGCTGTGCGCATTAACACCAACATTCATTACTTAAGTCTTGAGTTTTCAACAAATGCGTAGCAGAAGAATGGCAGTGTTATCATTACATGAAATGAATATTTGTTTAGCGGTTAGTGGTGTAGTACAAAAGGATCAGAGGAAGAAAAACTCTGGGAAGAAATGGCCTGAACAGCGAAGGTCACCTTGAACACTTATGGACCCTAACACCACTCCGGAGAGGTTTGGCAGCTTTCAATCAAATCATCTCACGCCAACTTGTAAGCCTTACAGGCTTAAAAATGTTGTAAGCCTATAAGGCCATCATTTGTGCAACTGAATAGTAGTTACACTTTGAAAACCATTCATTACTGCAATTTCTGTATTGCTTAAGATCAGTGTTATCCAGTGGCTTAACTGTCATTTTAGTCTGGAAGATTACAGTTGTGGGTGTTACCATTTGCTTAATTCAGCAATGTCTAAAAAGATGCCATTTAAGTATTATGTGATAATTAAGTTCTTCGCTGTTAAATTCATTAAGCACTGGGTGTACTGCAAACTAAATGCCTTTTTTTTAATGATTTTTAATGACTGCATGTTTCAGTAAATTACATGAGTTGCATCATAAAGTTGCATCATGAGTTGCATTTGTCTGTGTTAATTTAAATCCCCAATAGGAACTTATTTTTCAAATGAGCCCCACGGGGAACCTCTAATGTGAGCCTAATGTTACATTACTATCAGCTTTACCCCTTTTGTTTCTTTTAATAAAGCGCATATCCGTGGATAGTTATGTCCATTCATCGACAACCAATAATGGGCTAAAGTTTGGCCGCTAACATGACTAATGATTCTTGGCTCTTAAGTATTCCTTCCTCCCCTGATCCAAGGAGCTCTATCTGCCATCTCAACAGGAACTGCTCCATTAGTCCACTGCTGTATTCCACCCTGTTGAAAGCCAGCTTTTACTGCCAAGTGAAAAAATGATTGATTTCCCCACCCTCCACCTCAGTCAGATGTGTGAAAATGGATCAGTGGGCCATTATGGCCCAGGTTTTTTCCCACCATTGTTTCGGCCTTCTCCAACAGGAAGACCAGTCTTGGTACTCACTTTGCAGCAAACTTGACCATCTGCTTGCTGGCACGATCTCCCACTGCGACCAGTGCCTGCACGTTGAACTGCTGCTGACGCAAGACCAAGAAGCATTGCTTCCCTGAAAGCAAAACAACAACAATAGATAGAGCTGGGTTTTTACAATGAAAGCTTAACAGGCTTGTCAGAATAATACCTTGGGCACTCCGTCTGAAGCAAAGTAAGTTTGTTCAGTCAAAAGGGCTACGTGTGACTCAAGATGAGTGTCTCACAGCTGTAGCGATCAGGTGAAGTGTCAAACATTTACAAACAGAGGCTTGTCTTTGAAGAGCACTGTGTAGAGAAAGGCTGATTGCTACCTTCCTATCAAACATACACACACAAGAAGAGTGTAAACAAGTTAGCCACAAAAACTGAGGGCAGTAGATAATCAGACCACCCATCTGCTTTGATGTTTGTTGCCTGTGAAAAGGGGGTGGGTGGCAGAAATAATAGTGATGCCAAAATCCCACCAACAGATGCACCTCATCTCACACAATTCAGGATGTTATTCTGCTCACATGGACATCCTACAGCGAGCAGAGAGAATGAAGACACAAGTTGAGAGGAAGTGACTCTTGACTCTGGAAGTTATCTTGAAAGGAAATGATGGAAGAAAAAAAAAACCCATCATCACTGAGGCTCCAGTTTATTTGCAAAAGGCTCACTCTTTATGGATAGGAGCAATAACCAAACAAAGCTCAGAGGGTTATTGTATTCAAATAGAGAAGCTCCGCGGCTGCCTGTCTCTGGAACTGAGAGAGGACAGGTTATCTGATCTTCCAGCTGGCAATGACAAGCTAGTCTGACAATGATATCAAAAAACACCCTCGGGTTGTCAATCTGCTTAACAAGGGAGGAGTGGAAAAACAAATCTGCTTTGTAAGAGCTCACAGTCCTAAAAAAAAAATTCATTTAGAAAATGGAGGCAGATGCTTTTAAAATTTCTGGGAGTGTTTGGTGCATAATCTTGCAATAAAAGCTTTACATTTCTTTTTGTGCAGCAGGCAACTTCGATGTTGAAACTAAAAAGACAGCTGATGTCTGTCATTTACATCATTTGAAATGGAACATCAAGTGAAAGCCAACTGGCATTGCTGTTTGATCTTGAAGAGAAAGAAGCTGTGGAAAAAATGACCCAAGGGTAGATGTTATAAACTTTTCAGTATAATACACCAAGGATTAGCAGAGGGGTCATCTAATTGTGGCTGTTTGCGTCTTTCACACAAAAGAAAGTCGCTGAGCCAAAAAAAACAAAAAAACAAAAAAACGAAAGGTGAACAAAGGGGGAGGCGATCTCACCTTTGGCTCGGCTGGTGTGGACTCGGGCACGCAGCCAGATCAGCTGGTCAGCTTTCTGTGGAGTAAGGTCTTGGACTCGGACCAACTCCCTGTCTGGCTCGCACACAAACACACGCGCAAAAAAAAATATTTTATTACTTCAAAGAACTTTTCTTCCTCCATTTTCCCACCTGTGTGCAAAGAATCCCTCCCCTCTCTTTCCTACATACTCCCAAAGGCAGAAAGAAAAGCCAATAAGCATGCTTGTGCATGTGCAAAAGTGCACACAGTAAAATGCTCAAATTACAGGCATGCCTAATAAATAAGAAACACTAGGAGACTTGCCGAAAGCTAACTCATCTTGTGACAAATTGACTCTAGTTTCACCTGTATTACTCAGGGGCATGCTTACTCCTCATTATCAGCGAGCAGAGGAGGCAGACACTGAGGCTACGCCAGAGAAAACAGAGCCGCCCTGTTGGCTGAGAACTCTGTGTCAACCCACATGAAAGCCCTCACGTTCCTGCTCCCCCCTCCAGCTCCATCCTCATGGCTGAGTTTGCCATGCAGGTGAGGGAGGCACCACTTTGTTTGCTGCCACTGGAGCTGAAAGAGCATCCAGACAGATGGACGACATCAACAGGTCTGCCTGCTACCTCATTTATCAGGGAGGGATCAAACCTTATACGTTACCCAGATTATCACTAGTACCACTTAAATGGTGACGAAAGACTACACCAAAAGCATTTTTCATGTTGTTTATCTCATGTTATCATGTTAAATCGGTATGATTAACAGCCAGACGAAAGCCCATCTGAGGACGTTCTGGATCGGGAAGTCATCGTGTTCACAAATGTGCTGCAAAGTTTACTGTTTATACCACTGTAGCCACGCTCAACCTGCCTTCCCTAAAAAAAAAAATTTTTTAAAAATGGCTGACTTACGTCACTGTTGTACGACTGACTTGAAATCTTGCATCTTTAACACAACATGACGCCGGCGTGAAGCTGGGCCACCGGCAATGATCTTGATTAGTCTTTTTTTTTTGAGCCTGTTTTTCTTTCACCTTTTAACATCTCTGATCTTACGCTAGTTCTTTCATCCAACACTGACTTGTCAGTGTCCTTAAAGTATCCTACATTTTCAGTTCATCACATTACACATTTCATTACCTGTCATGTTGCTATATATTGACAAAGATCTAAAATTTTATGCCCTCGCCAATAATGCTGCAGAATAAAGATTTGTTTGTTTGTTTTTTCCCCAAAGCTACCGGATCAGAGTTAGAAGTTCTGATATCATGATAACACCAGTTTAAAATTAGATGGAGTCTTTGTGTTTAGTGTGTGCATGGTGCTATCTTACTGTTAATTCATTTTTTTCAAGCAATGAATAACTAATGTAAAAATCAGATCTATCTTTCACTGTCACAAATTTGGTGCAGACTCAAGTTGTAAAAGAAACTGAACTGCAGGGAACGCCACAGAGGCTCATATAAATAATCTGCTATCAAAATCATAAAGCTGTTTATTATCACTATAAAGTGAATATATACAGATGACGACTTTTACAACAATAAAACATGCAAACTGTGCCCATTACTCCCTCCTACGTTATCTTAGGCTCAACCGAAACACTGATATGCTTATAACTCCTCATGTCAACCTGTCATTACATCATTCACGTCAGCTAGGATACAACCAACTGTTCCTGCTAGTGCCCGGCTTGTCTTGTTAGTCATCTTTCAAGCTGGCAGGCATGGAAACATATTTTGCGGGCAGTATTCGGCATGTCACGGAGGGGACAATTTGAAAATTGTAATTGCTGTATCATTTGCCGTGATAAATGTTAACAGTCTGTGACTATTTATAAGGGACGGCAGCCCCAACACCTATATGCACAATGACTTTCAGGATAGTGTTTGGATAATTTGACATAAAAAAATGCTGTAATAAACATTTAATTACCAGTTCATGAAAATTTGGCCCATATGCAATCAAAAAAGCTAAATCTCTCAAATCTAATTTTCAACTTTTGTTTGTCCCACTTACGGTGGAATGACCCTTTGAATTCTACACTGTGAAGTGTGGAGTTACCCAAATAAAAAAGCAACTACTGGTTCGACTAACCATTTTTTCAAGTTTTTGACAAGTTAAATTACCACTACATATGAGAGAAAATGGGACTATATTACAATGTAAGTGTAATAAAAAGACATGTTTTTTCAATACCCAACTATTTCCCTTTTTAATCACTGATGAGTGAAGCCAGAGCTGCCATACTAACCCAGCTTTTGTTGGGACTGAACCATCGGTGACACACCATATCGCTCCTTGGCAAAGTCCTTAAAGAATAAAAAGATGAAATCTTTAGCAGTTGAAATAATTTCATTGAACCATTAAATAAAAACAGAACATTTCTGTTAACACGTGTTCTCTGAGACAGTTCTGCCACTGTGACTTCATAAGCTTCTGACGTCTGTCTGTCTACTATATCTCAGATAGCAGACAGATACAACAGATAATGAGGCTTATCATGGAAAACTGCTGAACAGAAAACGGGAACACTGAGACATGCATGCAGGTATTTGCATACGAGTTGTTGCCGCGGTGTGAATGCAAAAGAAGAATCAAAGTCAGACAGAGAGGCAGAGAACTGGTTTTGGAGGACAAGTGCTCTGATCTCTACGAGGCACTTACATCTTCTTCTGTGCTTTGTTGCTCGGAAGCCTGAAACACAAAGAGGAGAAAGGGATTTAAAGGACACTGGAAACAGCTAAGAAACAACAACAAGAGGACTGTCCATTAATTAAAAGTTTTAAAACATTCAACTTAAAATGGGGTAGCTTAAATGTTTTGGTTTTTTTTACAACAGGCATGAAAATTTAGTTTTCATTTTGTGTTACCAGAGATTTGAATACAAATAATAAACCACTGCTCAATCCCAGAGCCAAGACTTAGATGCCTAGAACCCACAGTCTGTCCACACATTGCTCCAACACATCAAAGACAATGAGTAATGGCAGCAGGAGATATTGCTTTGTAACAGAAACAGTGTAAGTGAACAGATATTCTTTATCTCTGTGCTGACTTCTGGGCAAATAACTCTCAGAGCGCAATGAGCTCGAGTCTTGGAAAAGTTACAGTTCCATTTTCTATGCAAATTGCTATTGGTGTACGGAAATATCTAGTGGCAGTTAAGTAAATTGGAATCACCAATTCTTGATATGAAAATCCAGTCACATGATGGATGGTATTACAGCTTTTGATCAACTGAATGCAAACCGGATATAGCTGTGGAGCAACCAAGCCCCAACCAAGCTTTGAGCTCTTCCCCTAGGCAGTGCTTGCTATTCTACAGTTATAGAGGCAGCAATATCCAGTGGATTAAACAGTGACAGCACCTGCTTCTTCCATGAAACATGCTGACTAGATGAATTCGGCTAGAAGAAAGGATTCTTTGCTGCTTTCACTATCACAGGCACTTCAGTCATGATACAACTATGCAAAGGGTGTCAAAGTAGAAGGCACATAAAAGACTCCTTTATTTATATCCTGCACTTTTCGCTCTAAAGGCATGCCTAAGGAAGAAATTTAAGGATCCACAGATATTGATACTGATGTTTTACATTATTAGGCAAATGTTACCTATTCACAGTTTTCAAAATTTAGGCTACTTCTGTTCAGTTTCTACACGAGATTCACAGAAAATACATTTTAACGTGAAAGAAGTGGTGGTCCTTTAGTGCAAAACTGCGGTTAGCAAGCAAAGTCGGATTCAATATACATTTTCTACAAGTACACATTCAACAGTCTGGCTGGAAGTCAAAACTGCATCAATAAAGATTAGAGAAAACAAATTAGAAAAGGCTACTCAAGGCACAGGCTACGTGGTTAGAAGACCTGCTGAATCACATTTAAATAAGCAAACAACTTCTCTATCGGCTTATTCAGATAACACCGGGCAGAATGTGCAGCATCATATCTGCTTGCCATTTGGTGGGTTCAGCTGCAACTTTTTACTTTTCTCACGCCTGCATAGTCACACAACACTAATAATGGTAGAGCACAGGGTTTGTTAAATGTAGCACAAAACAAAGTTACTGCTTTCATCAGATCAGCAGCCCAAGTTTGGATATCCGGAGGGAAAACTCAAAGAGAGCCATCAGCCCAAAGTTCATAAAAGTTCAAAACAAGCCGAATCTACAGGAGTAGAAAGCCCATATCTGCGGTGCTGTCACGTAAGTTGGTGTAATATGAATAAATGTGTGATTTCACTGGTTACTGTGAAATTGCAGAAGCCCAGTGACAACTGATCCATGTGTGTCCTCAAATAAGAAAAACCATAACTCAGTCTGCATCTTGGAGGCAAATGTGTGCAGTCTGCTTTGTAAAATGGGGCAAAAAGGGATTACTAAAATCTTTGAAGCTGAACTAACTGAACTAGTATCCCATCTAGTCATCCATTTTCTGTAGAGCTGGGCAACATGGAGAAAAAAAATTCTTATAATTTTGTTTATATCAGTCGATACTGATATATATCACAATATAAATCAAATCACCATTTTCGCTTAAAATGTTTCTTTTAACTCCTAAATGGAGATGTAGGTTTAATTTTGATTGTGCAGATAAATGGACAACTGTGCACTCTGCAAGAATGGCACTGCTTCAAATGATAAAAATGATTCCCAGTGTCACCTGCCTTTGCTGCTCAGTTGATACAGCTTGATGTGTGTGCTATTCTGCTCATTTGTTGTACTTTAAATAGACAAAATGTCTCCATGCTACCAAATTCCCTGGACCCTTATTTTCAACAATGTTTGGTAATGCTGACGCTCACGTTTTCACTAACATTTTCTGTTGTCATTTTATCTTTTATCTAACGTACTGGTGTGTACAGATGCAGTAGCCCAAACATTAGCGTGTGTGCTGCTGCCGACTGCTCCTCCTACGCTGTATGCAGTAACTCAGCATGATCTGGCTCCAATTCTGTTCTAACCACATAACTAGTTTGACACGACCTTATACTCACTGCCATTGCCCTTTCGTGCGGTCTGTCAAAATACAGACGAAATGAGTTATACTGACTTTATATTGACCATGCCACATATTTCTATCAGGGAAAAGTTATTTTGCGATAATTATCCAGCTCCTTTGGCTCATCCAGAGATACAAAAAAAAGGGTTCCCAAGCCAGCCAAGAGATAAAAGCTCTTCAGCATGAGCTGGGTCTGCACCAGGACCTCTTCCTGGCCATGAGTCTCTACATTATTGTGGTGGAGGGGTTTGTACATCCCAGAAATCCCAGGAGTGAGGATGCCAGCAATTTTCCCCTGGTAGAGTCTACCAAGACAAATTTGTTCTGCCCAGATAAAGAGTGATTCCGAAAACCGCTATGAAGAAAGGAAAACCAGTTCACCCTGCCTGGAGAACGCCTGGTGGGCAGGCCTGCGCCCACCTTTAAACCACAGTATTAAAGGTGAACTTTAGTGTGCAAAATGGTTAAAACAGCATGTTAGGAAGGAGCTTTTCACTTGGTGTAGAAGAAAATAGCACTTTGTTAGGTTGACATAAACAAAGCCAAAATGACAGGAATACTCATACAATGGACTCTTGCCCCCCCCCCCCGTTGGTTTACCAACCCTGCTGAACCCCAAATGCCCACACAACAGCACGTCACCCATACCAGCTGCACATGGGTGGCGGATGCAAAACAACAAAACAGAAGAAAACAAAACAACTCTGACCATTTTGGCCTGTTTCTCAGCCTTCTTTGCAGCTTTCTCTGCTTCCTTCTGCTGTTTCTTCAGGGCTTTCTTTGACTGAGCCTGCTGCTCCTCCTCTGTTGCCCTGAAACAGGAAGACACACACAACAAACATTTCCGTCAACTTCCACCTCCTATTTCTTGTGCATCCCATGAGGAAGTTATTGACCGCCTGGGAAAATTAATTCTGAACCATCACCACCTCCAGCTTTTAAGTATGCACTACTTTTATTCCCCATTGTTGTTTCAAACAAAACTGCTGGAGCCTGTGTGAACAGAGGCAGAGCAGAGATGTCTCAAATAAGATCAGCTGGATAAACAACATGGCTTTAAGAAGATGGCAGCCTGAAAATCTAAAACAGAAGAATACAGATCATTTAATTATAACATTCTGATAACATTGTGTCTTATCTGAAAGTAAAGGTGTCTTTATTTGCAAAACAGCCTCCACACTAGATAGCACAACATAATGCCAAAGCTGATAAGCATGCAACTTTTGTCTATAGAAAAGTTAGATTTGTGCACACAATAGTGAATAGACAAATTCAATACTATACACTTTTGTAGGTGGAACACTTAAGTCACAGAAGAGCATAAGATTTCAAAATTATACTTTATTATAAGCAAAGGGCCGCAAAATCTAAGCAGTGATAAGACAGCAGATCATATAAAATGTCTAAACTCTGTACTTTTCCATTAACTGTTGTAAACGTGTGGCAAGATGACAGGTGTGTGAATGAGACCAGGTGTCTAGTCCTGAAGGAAGCTTACAAGCTACAAAGGAACAGCTCCTATTTAGTCACAGGAAATAACAAGGATCACAGACCGACTATGAATAGCAATAAAGCCTAAACAAGATGCAGAAATCACAACATATTACGACTTCAGACCAAACGCATACTTCCCCCCCAGCTCCAAATTTAATATTGACACCGCTGTCCCAACAACCTTCAGCAAGATCTTTTATATTTAGCAAGAACTGTATTTTTCTATTAAATTAAATGACGGGAAAATACACCATGAACCCCTGTGGTGAGCCTTGTGCTAATTCAGGACACACCACATTCCAATGTTTCTCACCTATACCTAAAACCCTTTGTCATATGATTCCGCTTTAAAAGAGAGTTCTGAAAGAGTCTCTGCATCGGTCTAAAAACAACCTAAAATCACACTTACGGTTGGGCTGTTTTGACGAAAACAGGGCATGGAACAGATCAATAAAAATAGACTGGGTCTTTATTATTTCTATGTTCCACCAACTGGCTGAATTCGTTAAACTGGATCAACAGCCCCTTCAGGCAAGTGCGATCGGCCCAGGGTGCAGCTAATAACTTTCCTGTGACGTGTCAATCAACAGTATCCTGCGCTCTTATTGGTTGTCACGCCAATCACGTCCCTCAAAAGTTGACAAAAACTTATCTTGGCACCCTCTCACTTCGTGTCACCAGCAGCGTTTTCGCCTGCAGTTGCTTAAAGTTGCAGAAAGTCACTGACTTTGCACGATCACTGGTAACCATGTCACTGTGAATTGCTTCCTGTGTTGATTAAATTCATTCATTGCTTCATTGCCTCTCCCAATTTCCCTGCATCTTCCTTGACACCACTCCCCTCATTCATCTGATAACAGCCCCCACAAGAAGTTGTAAAGTGGTGACTCCTACCAGAATTGTCAATATAAAGCATGCCACTTCAGACTCATTTTGTGTTTGCATCTCTACGAATTTTCAACGACTCAAATAGTCATTTAATTGCTTTCAAAGCAATTAAATGACTATTTGAGTCATTTAATTGCTTTCAAAGCTGTTAGAATTAGGGGGATTGTGGTTATAATATTGGTAGCAAATAATAAATCACAAGAAACCACAGAAGTAAGACAAGAAAAGTCTAAACACCACGCAAAATGACTGCCAGCACAAAGAAACAATTCTTGCTTTTTGTTGTCATTAAAGGTGCTGTATTCCACCCTGGAAAAAGAGCAGTTCAAATAAATTATTAAAAGCCCAAAATTACTATTACATTCATGCACACGATGAGTGCATGTGCACTTGTGAACACAGTTGCAGGTTAGAGCTGTATGCTTTGGGAGTTGTTGGTAACTTCTGTGCACATGATTTTTAAAAAAGAAACTTATGGGACTTTAGGGGCTCCATAGGGGAGCTAATATGTGAAAGATTTAATTCACATTCCTACTTTGAGTGAACTCTAAAGAAACCTAAGTATACCAAAATAGCTGCTGATCATTTGACCTCAGTGTACTTCCTTAAATCAATCAAAACACCTGCACCATTCCTAAGAAATCCTCTCATCTTAAAACTTTTCACCAGCGAACCCAGCATGAAGGCAACTTTAACAATAATGTGTGCAGATCGGTTAGTCATGGCTTCATTTTGTGTTTAGTTTCATACTGCTAACACTCCGAACTATTTATTCGCAGGATCAGAACTTTAAAGTGTCTGATGCAATCTGATGCTATGTTAAGGCAATGCTAGCGGACTGCTCTCCGTGTTAGCACACCGCTGTGAAAGCTTTCTGCGCCCGAGACTTGAGCCGCAGCTTCACACCTTCTTCAGATTCTTACCCCTGCACTTCTTCTTTCGTCATGCTGACTTATGTTCGCGGAAAAAATTGGGAGAAAAAGTTTCACGACTGTGTGACAGTGAGGAGCACCACATCAGCTGTTTGCAGCATGCACAGGCGCGGAAAGAAGGGACCTGTTTTGACGGTGCACAAAATGCCGGATGCTCGGGGTTCCGGCTAGAAACTAAATTACGCTTCGCAGTTCCGACTGACTGAGATTTGTCCGGCAGGTACGCGGAGCAGACAAAACAACCCCGATGTAAACAAATGAAGGAAATTGCTTTAAATCAGGAGCAATTGTGGAAATAGAGCTTTTCAACACCTGGCTCAAATTCAGCCTCCCGTCCCCTTTCCCCTCCTGTTTTTCTACAGTATGTTCAGACTGGAAAAAAAAGGTCTTACTGCTGGAAAAACCCGTGCAAGACAAAGAACAAGGATTTTTTTTTGGGGGGGGGCTTTGGTATAAATAGCATGCTATTAATATTCACACTGTATACTGCGGAAAATCCTAGCAGTGGAAATAAAATCTGAAAATAACTTTGATAAGTGAACAACTTGCTGTAAGTTCTAGATCCAGGTAGGCACCATGTGAAATGCATCTAAGTGTCTTTTATATTATATAATCAAAGTGAACGAAAGCTTATTTTCTCTAATTTAAAAGTTAATTGTAGCACTTTTTAAAAAAATAGAATTTTGTTTTTGTGTTGCAAAAAAAAATATGTCATTATGAATACAGCAAACACACATTTAGACCTTTTATTTTCAGGTTCAGGTTATTGCAATTGTACCTGTAGGTAGATTTGGGCTGCAGTAGTGAGTCATCCATCCTCACACGCACATTTTCAATACAGTCACAGGCAACAGATACGAATAGCACAAAAAAACTGAAAAATATAAATAAGTAAAAAAAATAGAGAATCCACATAGAATCATGAAGTAAAGCTAAGATTTATTTATCTGACTCATGGCTGCTGGAACAAAACTATTTTTAAACCTTGTTTTTGTGAACTTCAGAAAAAGAAATCTTCACCCAGAAGGAAAAAAATGAAATTCACTATGCAAAGCATGCAGAATGTTGTTGACTAATTGAAGGCTGTGGTCTTGAGTAACTTGATGGTGCCTTATTTTTGTAAAAAGCAATAAATAAATAAATGGTAGATGGTCTTCACCATTATAATACCGATTGATTACAAGATGACAAAATACAGGAAAATAACATCTGAACTAATGAACTCAGCCCACCAATGACAACATGCACACAAACAAAGCAGCAAAAGTGACCACGTGTGGGCTGTTTTACCCGTCCATATGAACACTAAAAGTGACACTCCATGAAATTACTTTCACGCCTTTGGTTGAGTGCACTAAGTGCATCCAGGTATCCAATGACCTTTGCAAGAATGGCTATACCCAGCGAGTGATGGTGGCTTGAAGACAGTGGGGGTGTCATCAAAGCTTTTTTTTTCAGGCTGTTGGCCACAGGAGCTGCTGATGGAGGAAGCAGCCTTCCTGCTGCTCACTTTTCAACCAAAACATCATAACCTTTAGTGGAGCATGTAACCGCCCTGTGGCATTTGTGTTCCTTTCCTTTTTAGCTTGCATTAGTCCTTTAAAATAATCTCTGCAGTCGCTGGACATGTCAGTCATAATTTTTATATACATCTCTCGACAGGAACAGTTAAATGAGGCCCTGCGCAGACTGAAAAACAGCCTGAAGTCCCAGTTTGAAACTTTGCACCGGAACCCACAGAGATAATGACCAATAGAAACAATTTCCTGACTATTTCAACAGCTTTGGCCTCTAACCCAGAAGAAACAAGAAACAAGAAGCGCTAAATTGCATGAGTTTGTTTTGCCTGATATATCACATGTCAGAAAGATTGCATTTTTGCAACATTTCACACGGAGGATATTTATGTTTTGAAAGAGCTGGCAGTTGCAGCATCATTACAATGAAATTTGAGACGCTTAGTTTTTATGAACACAATAGTGATAGTGCAGAACCGGCAGCAGTGTTCAACAGTATATTTTCACCAAACAGAGAATAATGGCTTTAATAATGGATGAAAGGGCACCTTCCTGCATCCAAAACCGGATTCCCTGAGGGGGTTGACCACTTAAATTTTATGCACTTAAATGGGTACTTTAGTCAGTCTGGAGAAAAACAGCATCCATGGATCCATTTTATAATTTTGATGCTCAGTGTTTCTGAAAAGGTAAAACGCCCAAACATATAATCAGCCAACCCCATTAACTGATGATATGAAAATATTCCCGGCAATTTCTTCTGCATTGTTTTAAAAGCACAATAATCTCCTTGTGTATTTGTTAACCGTGTTCTTGACTGTTTCATTAATCTCTGATCCTCGTGCAGGCTTCTGCAGTAACTGATACAAATCCAGTTGGATTCTGCATAACCCTGATTTGTGCGAACCTGAGCACAATCTTGTGTATGATAGTTGTAATAATTGCGGTCCTGCAACAAGGAATGCAGATCAAGAAGAGTTATGCGAATACAGTAAAGGGTATTGTCCTGCACTTTGTGATGAAAGCAAACTCTTATGCTAATTCTGGATAATTTAGGTACATTTCCAAATGAAAAAGTGCCTCATGTTTAATTCTGCTTTTTTGTGAGAGACCAGTGCCCCGAAATACCCATTAACTTTGTGGGTGGATGGAAGCACTTCTCACCTTTTATTATATGTAAAGATGTGGAAATGTATCTCAGTTGAAGCTTTGAATAGATGAATGACAGCACTGCATGGCACAGCAGGTTGATGTGAGCACTTCTCACCTTCTCTACATGTAAAGACATGGAAATCCACTGAATAAATGCAAGGGCTGCATTGTACAGCAGCCATTTGATGGCTTCATTCTACTTTAAATCTATTGTTGTCCTTTACAGCTTGAGCACCACTCTGTCTTTATCCTGCCCAGATTAAATGTTTAGTATGATAAAAGAAGATAAAAGAATCAGAACAGAAAGACGTAGGTGTGTTCAAAGCACATCTTCTTTATGTTGTCACTTTATAAAATCAAATCTGATGCCGCTTACGCACACAGTGAATCCTTCAAAAAGAGAATCCCTGCTCATTTGCATCTTAAGAATTCAGAAACCAACTTCTGAATATGATTGTCCTCATTCAGTTTCAGAGAATGACCAAGATGAGTCATTGACCTAATTCTCTGCGGTGACTGAAAATGATCAAAGCAGTATATCTTGCAAGAGAAACATAAAAAAGTCAAAAGAGACCTTAACACATTATTTTCTTTGTTAAGGACCCATATGGGTGCTAATTATAGCTGAAGAGTTTAGCTTTTGTGTCATGTCTGCTTAAGATGTAAAAGTGCACAGATGTTCTTGCAATTACTGGGGCCTGTCTGTTTATTCCTCCTGCTTTTCAGCCCATTCAGGTGGTGACATTTGTGTGACACTCCCCCAACACAAACACACACACACACACAGGAGAGAAGCCAGTGAAAAGGCGCACCACAAAATATTAATGAAACCCACTGGTTTCTTTTATTTTCAATACAAACACACAAAATGGTACAAAAAAAAAAAAAGCATCTTGTAGTTTTTTGTTTTTTACAAAGTTATTTTACAAAACTCCAGTGTGAACGACAGAAATAAATTATAGCTTTCAGATAATCGCACTAATTTAAGTGCAAACACAAAAATGCAGCTACTGGTTCTAAAAACAGAAAGGGAACTGTGCGTCTGAGCTTTGATTCAGCATCAAAGGGGTGTAAGATAAAAACCGGGACAATGGATATTGATTGTAAAGCTGAATGAATGGAAATGAGGCATCGCCTGAGGACACAATCAGCTTTGAGGAGCAGAAAATAAAATACAGAAAATAAGAACCACAAAAGCTACACAATTGCTGTACAAAGACAAAAAAAAAAAAAATCTTCATCTATAAAAACTCTTTTATTTACATTTGTACAGATTGTAGTAAGTTCTTTGAAATTTCAGCTTAGGTTCGTCTCTCCCGAGAGTATCAAGTCACAGACTCTGAGGCTGTTAACTTGACAAAACACTTGAAGACTCTGACTCAGTTGACACAGATGAAATTGGTCCTCGCTTTTTTGTCATGAGAGTCACTTTCTGACTTGATCTACTGCTCGCTGTCAGTGCACTCCTGGCTGATTTCTTAAACTTAACTCCCAAGAAAGCATAGAGGATGGGGTTTAGGCAGCAGTGAAAATAGGCCAGTGCCTCAGTGACAGAAATCCATTTCTCCAGTGCTTGCTGCAGTTCACACGAGGGGGAAAACACATTCAGCATCACAAGGTTGTCCAAAAAGATGCCAACACAGTAGGGCAGCCAGCAACAGAAAAAACACAAGATGAGAATGATTGTGGTCTTCAGTGCCTTTTTCTTCAGTGTCTGGCCCTTTGTGCCTTGTGCCAGCTTTGTAATGATAATGCAGTAGCAGATGAGGATGACCAAGCCGGGCAGAACGAAGCCCACCAGGATGTGCTGGAAGCGGAACACAACTGTCCATATGACGTTGCTTTCCGCTGGATAGATGCGCTGGCAGATAGTCCTGGAGACTGCTGTGTCCTCGCTTCCTTCTTTAAAGATGATATTTGAAGAGCTCACATTCTGCACCCTGGCAAACACCATGTCAGGTATGGTCAGTATGGTTGCAGGTAGCCACACACCAACATAGATCACTCTGTTTGCAAGAAGCTTCCTCGTGGCTTGGCTGTTGGTGGCCCGCACAACGGCCAAGTATCTGTCTAGACTGATGAAGGCCAGAATCAACACGCTGCTGTACAGATTGATGGTGTAGATCATGTGCACAGACACACAGAAGAAACTCCCAAAGTACCAGTTTTTGGCTGCATCCACGGCCCAGAAGGGCAGAGTGAAGACAAACAAGAGGTCAGCGATAGAGAGATGGAGCCGGTACTTGTCCGTCATCGTTTTGACCTTTTTCTGGTAGCCCATGACCACAACAACTAGTCCATTACCAACTATCCCAAGAATGGCTATTATTCCATAAACTGTAGGTAGGAAGATTTTGTTGAAGTTGTCGCTAAATGCTCTGTCACATATTTCTGGCATATCAATGTCAAAGTCTCCAGACTCTTCTGATATGTTTTCAAAAGAGTTGTTGAACAGTTCATAATCGAAGTTGAACTGAAAGAGAAAAAGGATTCAGTTAGACAACATAAGTGGACACGTGCATTGCTTTGACAGATTATCCTAAAAAAAATGCATCATAGCATTTCCTATAAATATACCATGTTCTGCTAACTTTTCTCTTAGGTTGGCATCAACAGAGAGAATCTTCTGAGTTGCTCATTTTATCTTTAAATTACTTTCTTTTTTGAAAGGAGACAAGCTTGAGTTTAAGTTTGAAATCAGTGACTCATTTGACTACAAACACGTGGATAAGATGAAATCTATTTATGCATCCTCAAGCAACAGATAAACAGTCACACATGCAACAAGCACAACCATCCCACGCCAAGTTAGGGGAGAAAAAAAAACTGAAAGAAAGAAACTTACCTCCTCGCTTTCAGCCATGATGGTAACTATCCCACTTTAGGACTAGTGACTGAGCGTTTGCATGAGAAGCACGATGTGTTCAGAGCATGAGTCTGAAGCTAATAAAGACTCGTCCTACTGCTAACCCCTCCCCACGAGTGGGCGGGGTAGAAACAGCAGGATGGGCGCAAAGTACCTAAAAGAG
The DNA here is from genome assembly GCA_024447675.2 of Pterophyllum scalare. Lineage (NCBI taxonomy): Eukaryota > Metazoa > Chordata > Actinopteri > Cichliformes > Cichlidae > Pterophyllum > Pterophyllum scalare. Next base: position 65,724 of record JAMQGT020007456.1, on the reverse strand, counting down.
GTTTGCTATAAATCCAACTTGGGTCTTGTGGTAAGGGCGTTATTTGTGAAAGTCCGCGTCCGAAAAACGTATTCTTTCACTTTTTAAAAAAAAATAAAAAAATGCGCGGATCTTAAGTGCGCGTCTGGTGACAAGGTTCAGGCCTATAAACTATCGATTTTTCAGCTCTGAAAATATTTAATGAAAGAAAGTTTGGAATACGCGCAAGACAGAAGTGTTTTTTTTAGGATATTTTGTTAACCATTTTTATGAGCTCATCGGTCACAAAACTGTGCTCACTCAGTGCCAATTTGGAAAATTGTGTGATACAAAGAGTATCATACAGTGTTACAGTGACACCACAAGAGGAAAAAAAGGGTCCATACAAAAGTCCCCGCAGCTGAGTTATATGGAAATTAGGCTTACACGGGCTTTTGCTGGTAACACATCATCTGTCTCAGATTTTGCGCTTCACTCCTCAGGCTGTGTAAAGTGAGGTCTGACATTTAGGCTGGTCATTAGGGGTTCCCCCTCCCACCTTTATATTTCTCTTTACAAATCACTTTATAACTGTGTCTGATGACAGATTTCATGGGTAGAGGAACGAATTTCTTCTCACCTTTATACACAACCTGTCACATTTCATGTGCTGTTATTTCTGCGCTCTAACGTGCTAAATGACCCCCCCCCAGTAGATTTAAAAAAGGAACCACACACCCTATTATGTGGCGTTTTTGTCAAACGGCTTTCAAGCCTCAATGTGTAGAGCAATCGCTCTCCCACGACTCCACCAAACCACTTAGTTAAGTAATGACAACAGGACCAGGCAACACAAAACTCCCTGCCCTCCTGTGAGACACTACTGGCGGTTGTTTGAAACTGAATATCCGCCATGTGGCACGCAAATACTACTTCTTGTCTTTGATATATGAGAGCAGTGATAGATTTAGGGAGTCTCATCTCCATCACTGACCTCCTTCTTGTGATAAAGGCTGATTTTGGCTTTCTAAATGCATTTGTTTTGTATTATGCATGCAGTGTTCGTTTTTTTTTTTTAAAATCCTTCAAACAAGCAGAGCAACAATTTTTGTATATCAGCACTGGACTGGCTGTTCCTGGCTTATCAAATGCACACATGATTAAGGTTTAAAAGCTGAAACCACTCTCACATTACCTTTAATAACAGCCTAGAAAAGTCTCCACAGTTCATATTTTAGTTGAATAAAACCGGCATTGAGCTCTAATAAAGATTTAAGATCAAAATGAGGAAGTTTTTTGGAAAATACTGTAGTCATGACTAACTCATAAAATTCCTGCTATTATAAAAAAGATGGACCGAAACTATTATTTATTTGTGTTGTGTGGCTGTGCTACGTGACCTCTTTAGAAGCACTGTCCTTTACTGACTAGCATTATGTTCCTCTGAAATAAAAAATGTTCAGTGTAAAAAACACTGGGTTTTTATGGTGCCCTGGAAAGAATCTGTCCTGCTTATTTCTCACATTGATGTAACAAATATAGTAGCCACTAAGTCAAGGCTTGTGCACTTTTCTATCCCTCTGGTAAATTTCTAAAATCCCCGGCAGTGACAGACACAGATTTTTCGTTTTCACTTTCTGTAGCGTGTGAATCACGCAGCTGGGTGTACAGGTGAAAGGAAAAATGAAACAGCATCTTAGTATTCTCAGACATTTTAATCACACATCACTGGATATAAGTTAAATTGGTTGACATACCTAAGAGTTGAAGCATTGTTGTCAATTAATATTGTTTGTTGTCCTCGGATCAGCTGAACTCCTGAGGGTGGGAAACAAGGGGAACCCGCAGCCCAGAGAAAGGCCACTGTATTGGTGCGATGCTCTTATCAATGCCGTTCAGACACAGACAGTTGTTCTGTTATCAGTCCACAAGCAGAACTGCTGGATATCATCTTAGTGCTGAAAAACACAGAGCATTTAATTTTCTACATTCCATAAATCACTTTCACCACAGAGGGGAATTCCAATGATTCCCTTTTTGAAGATCTTTTCAGAAGTATTTTTCTTTTGGAAGCTTTTGTAGGTTTTTGAAAAAATACACATTGTGGTTACGTTCCCGGGTGCTGTTTTATGTTCCAGTGTTTCATGTTGTGGATTTACAGGTTTTTGAAATTAGGCAGCTAAAAAACATCTGCATACTTCTGCAGCATTCTCAACTATATTATTTAAGGGACACTTTTAGAAGAGTGCTTGGATGAATCATCTATCACTGGCTATTTTCAGTCAGGTCAGTGGAGGGGAGCCAGTTGGCAAATCCAGTTCAGATGGGAGAGGAGCAAAAACTATGAAATATAACTGACGTAGTAACTGATGCGGCGTCTATGATGAGTCTTTAGGAGTAACCATCGTTGCATGACTGTTATGACACCTAAAACAAAAGCTTTTCTAGCTAAAATTGTTATCTCACACGTGAATGACCTTTATAAATGGTAATCACTCCTGGAGACTTGGCCAGAAGGTGTCTGATGGCATTCTAATAGCTGATAAATGGAAAACAACCCAGATCAGTGAAGTCCTCACCCTGGTAACATAGAAATGGTTCACATTGTATAAGACTGTGTTTTAACACATTATCTTAAGTCTCACTCAAGCAATAATTTCTAAAAAACAATCAGTGACATCATGGTGGCTAAGGCCATGAATTATGAACTATGGTCTCCAACTGAAGTCTCAAACATAAGGCCCATGACTTATGCCACTTCCACCTGTCCTCCACCCTTATGCAGGCTTTAGTTTCAAGCAGTTTTAAAGTGTGCTGCTTGAAAGTGCCAGTACCCAACCCATTATTGTTGTTTAGCAAGGAAGAACAACCGCCATCTAATTAGGTGATACCTGCCCATTGAGCCTGCTAAGTGGCTCAAATAAGCAGGCATTGCTGACATCTATGGGAATTGTATCAGCTGATAACAATCATTCAATGGTGAGTGCTGATTGGCATGAACCATTGTGGCAAGGTCACAAGTGAAACTGGGTGACATGGGTTTTCTCATGAATCTTGCTGAAAAAGTGAGGCCTTTGGGGAAGTGCTTTAAACATGCATTTTTTCTAATGGCCAGTAGGGAAAGGGTGACTCTTTTAGTTGCAATAATAAGTCACATTGGATAGAAGGGAGTGGAAAATGTTCCCTTCATCTGTGACCTCAGTAAAAGGTTTATGGTCTCAGTTGCTGCTTTTAAGTGCTCTCCGTTTTAAAAATCCTGGTCCTGTCAATATAAAAGATAAGTGATAAATCAGGGCATGTGCTAAAGCATGGCGACTTTGTGACTGACAAGAGTCATCCTTGGCTTTTTTCTCCATTCAGTTGTACTAAGATACTGATACTCTAAATCATATTACAGTCAGCTTTAAGCTTTCATCCATCCATTTTCTTAATCATTTTCTTAACCACTGAATTAACTTCAGGTGATGGCCTTTTTGGAACCTGCTAGCTGACGTACAATGCAAAACTCTTGAGCCACATCCCATTTCTTTATATTTTGTTTCCAAGGAGCCAATCTTTCCTTCTATTTTGTTATAGTGATCTTGAGCACTAGTTCTCTTGCCCTTTTTCTGTGGGGCTGTTTTTGCACTCATTTTCAGTCCAGTCATTGTACCTGACCATCTTCAGAGGATTTTGTTTTATTTTATTTTTTTATTTCTTAAACCACATAACAGTGATCTATGAATCATTCAAGCATAAAAATAAGCACCTAACTCAAGAGATCAGGGTTCTGTCTACTCATAACAGACAGCTTAATAAAAAAAAAAAAACAATTGTACCTTCAGGCACTTTGTTACTAGCAGCCTGTTGCAAAACACATTATTTGCTCCCATTTCTTCAGTTGACTCTATGAAAACATCTACAGCACATGAAGACTATCTGAAAGTTATGTCCTTAAGAAATAGGAAATACAACTTGAGAGATGCAGCTGACCCTTTAGTTGATCCATCTACTGATCACTGAAGCCTCGTCAGAAATAGTTTCAATGGAAGGGTGGCTGTCAGGAAGCCATTTTTATGGAAGGGAAACAGAGAGAACAGGCTGAGGTTTGCCAAATTACACAAGAGCTGGACTGAAAATCAGTGAGTGGCAACAGGTCTTATGAAGTGATGAATACAAATTTGAAATTTTGGTTCAAGTCGGCATCAATATAAATAGAAGAGATCAGGACAGCAATACAACAATGAGGGTCTACAGCCATCTGCAAAACACAGAGGAGGCTCTGTCAGGGTTTTGGGGATGAATTTCAGCCAGTGGTGTTGGAGATCTTGTCAAAACTGATCTGATTGGCAATGGCTTCATTTTTTCAGCGTGGCAATGGTCCCAAACAGCCAATGCAGTAAAAACACACACACACACACACACAAAATGGACTACTATCAGTCATAGACTGGCCTCCACAGATCCCAGACCTCAACATCATTAGGATCGTCAAAACTGGGCATGCAGCAAAAGGCAGCCAACATCTAAAGAAGGGCTTTGAATGTCCTTCAAGAAGCCTGAAGAACTATTCTTGAAGACTACTTAAAGAAATTACAAGAAAACCTGCTGAAAAGAGTTCAGGCTGTGTAAATTTGCATGTTTCAATAGATTCCCCCCCTTTATTTTTGAAAACTATAAAAAAATGAGTAGTAGCTCATAGTTTTGCACAGTATTGTGGTGTGAAAACCTATTTTGTAATACCTTCTAATATCACAGTGAATAATGGCACCTCTAATTAAACTGGCAAGGTAGTGCTAGGTGATACTGGTTCTACCTTCTTGTCTACATCCATCTTTTATATTCAGTGTACGTAGAGACCTGCAGATGGGTGACACCAAAGTTATGCTAGTCTACTTTTTTAGTTGACATTCAGTTTGGTGATTTTTGAGAATTTAATTAATTTAATTCTTATCCTTTTATTTTCTTTTTAAATGTAAACACAATTTAAATTCACAATCCTTCCTCTTTTAGAGTTTGCCCTTCTCATCATTTGTGGAATATGTGTGTACACAGAGCTTGTCTTTTTTTTTTAAGGATTTAAACAAAACAGATCTCACTACTCATAATAAATAAGACCTTTTTTGGCTCCAGGAGGATATCTACAGCCTCCCATGTCAGCATGAGGATTCAGATTGCTATCGGACCAGAATACAAAAGCTCTCTAAGCTACTTAGAATACAAATCACTAGAAGTGTGAACAGCAGCAAAGGGGGCTCTTCAGTAAAGAATGGCTATTGAAATGAGGCAGAAGAATGCCAGCGAGATAAAGAGAAGAATGAGCAGTGCGATTCAGTCAACACCAGCCCTCCAGTTTCAGCTCATCCCGGCCCCCCTCAGCCAGCCGACATGGGATAATTTTTCATAATGATAGCTCTGCTCAAATATCTCCTTCACGTTTTTTTGAAATCACCACATAGAAAATAACATCCAGCCTTTGTTATTGAAGCTGACTTTGGGTGTTGCCCATAAATACACCAAAGGTTTTGGTAACTCAAATACCTTTAATCTCTTGTCTGAGAAATGAAATGTGGCGTATGTGTACTGCAGCCCTGTACATGCAAAGAACTGTGTGTGCTTACAAATGTACTTAGGCTCACATATTTGTGGGTATGCAGCAGTGAGAGAAGAGATTTTTTTTTTAGTTATTTGCAGAGCGGGGTTTCATTGGCACTTGGATTTGGTGCTTCAGAAACATCCTTGAGTTATTAGAGTACTGGTGTTCAATCAGATATTTTTACCCTGACCTTATTCACACTGTCAGAGCCATATGAATCATCTATAGTAAGTATTACATCTATTATGTGGAAAAGAGACCGTGAAGGCCTCTGTGATGTACAAGGACTGAAGTGCGTGTTTTTAAATGACTTAATATGATCTGAATGCATTCCTGCATGTTTGCACATACTTAAATGCATTATTTACCCTGGAATGCATAACTTCTTTATCTATCTATCAGCCAACGCTCTGTAAGGGTACTCTTTGTTTGCTTAATCTTGAAGGTCTGTGCAAGGGAGAAGGTTGCTTGTGGGGGGTTGGGGGGTTGGGTGGTTGGCGGCTCTCATCCAAGACAAGAGACTCATCCTTCTTGCTGTCTGCGCCTTTGTTTGGGTTTTGTCTTGTGTCAAGGCAAGACGCATCTAGCCTCAGTGTGTAAAACATGACAGCAGTAAACTGATACTCTTAACATTTATCATACGACTTTAATCATAAACACAGGTATTTTACAGAAATGACCTTAACCTCGCAAGAGCTTTTTCCTATATTGGAGTGGCATGCAGTAGCTGTCATTGCCAGAGGAGGCAGTTTTGTTGGCACAAAGAAATATTAATGATTATATTTCCTCAAAAATGTTGTAAAAGTATCCGGCTTGCTTGCTATCCATGTTTGCATTTGAGCAAAGGGTCTGAGTTTGAACAATAGAGCCACTTTAAAGACAAAGCTCGCTCCTTATCTTTGGAAAGCACCCTCTCGAACTTCCTACTTTGCTGTGGAGTTGCAAAACAGTCAAGGTCATGATAACTTGATGAATTCAGTGTTAAATGCAAGGGTGTGCAGAGAGCCTTTCCATTGCAAATTTGCATCCATACTAATTGATTGGATGGAATACCCTGGGTTTAATACTCTGAAGAGAACTTAACTTCTAATCTTTTGTCTTTTTCATCTCTCTGTGGACCCAAGCCTTATCTGCACAATAATGTTTTGAGTGTCTGCGCACAATTAGAGAAAGTGTTTGTAGAATCTGGCCCAGTGGATTTGAAATGAAGCTTCAAATATCTGTTTCTGAGGGTTAAAACGAGTCTAAAATATGTTAATCATTCTGACTGTAGTGGTGAAGTCAATTTGGGGTCACAGTGGGACAGTGATACACAAGTGTTATGCCTTCCATATGAGGCCCAAGTGATTTATTTTCATATTTCCTACATGATACTAACAAGCTTACTCCTCAGCCACTGGTCTGACAACGTTGGTGGGCGACAACTGGAAGCAGGCAATTTTTACTCCAGCACATTTTCACGCTGATTACCCCGAATCCTGCTGCTGCCTGTCCTGACATGGAGTCCCTGCAGAATTAGACACAAGGGCATGAACCAATAAAAAGTGAAATGGTTGACACTGCCCTCAAGCAGTTAGAAGAGAAATTTATCCACATGTGGCGCAGATCCAAAGCAAGTTACAGCCGCTTGAGAAATGCAGCCAGTTTTTACATAGGAAGGGTGTTTTCTATGAGTCCATGATAAGTGCAACCAATGTTCCTTTTCCTTTTTCACCAACGTCTCCATTGTGGTTTTGCCTTGCAACAGTGTTAAAATACTATAAAAACAGTTGCCGGTACCTAGTGGAATTTATCTGTCATGAGTGGAAGTATGTTATAAAAAAAGCCCTCATTTGCTTGTGCGGATGATTAAAACCAGTTAATTTGCATTTAATGTTCATTTAAGACCCTGTTCTTTTCAAGGTTTTTTTTTTTTTAAAAAGACACAAGGTTATATAACAGCTACTGCCTCAGCACATCAGAGACCTGCCGTAGTAGGAATGTAAATCATTTTCCGAAAGAGTTCCCCGAGCTACTTTTTTCTCCAGACAGTGAGGGGGAGCCCTCTTTCCATTTATATACCACAGAAGATCACAGCAAGTGTTCTTTCAGGGTCCCTGCAGGTGAAGGTCCTCCATCTGGCCTGTATGGATATGGGGTGGGGGTGGTGGGGACTCAAATGTGAACAGAGGCTCAGCTCAGCCCTGATCACCTCAGATAGCAGAAACAATAGGACAGATGACAGTAGATAAGCTTTCCAGGGTCGAGTGACCGCAGAAAGGAAAGAGGGAATAAACCCGATGCCATGCCAGACTGCCTTTTCAACTGCTACTCCTGTGCTACTCACTGCTGCATACCCACAAAAGTGTTGTAGGTGAATCGTTGTTTTTTTTTTAAATTACATGCTAGCAGCAGTTTCATCTCAAACACTGGCCAGCACACATTTATTTTTTAGCCTATTACACTTTTAATCTATCATAGTTTGCAACTAATTAGGTCACGCATCATAAAAAAATGGACTTGTTCACAATTTTAAACCAAAGCTGGAGCTGTGAAAATCCACCCTTTTTTTTTAAGGGAATTGCTGCCTTTTTTAGTCATTGTGCTGTAATATATCAGAGCACAAAAAAGCACAAAAAAAGTGTATTTGCAAAATGTGAAGCAAATGATATTTAATTTTGCTGGGCAACACCGGACTAAACATAGCAAAACTTAAGCATCACCAAGTGTCAAATTATTCCGGAAAAGCAAAACATTTAACCTTTCCACAGAGGCTGTGTATGTGTAAAACCTATTGTATTGCCATGGGCAGTTTACTTTTAGTGCTGATTTATAGCACCGCTCAGCACAAGAAGACGGGCTTCATTCATTATTTAAACCCAGTGATGGAAAACTGACAAGGTGGATTTGTGTATCAGTGGACGGAGGTTCCTGTGATGAGTGACATTACTCCCAGGTCTTGCGCGAGTGTCCAGCACCAGACCAGAACAAAGCGCCACTGGAGGAATATATATCAACATTGGCCAGAGGGATGCTTCATCGCCCACAATGGTACAACCCTGTCTTAAAAATGACACTGTCTACACTAACTGCCCAAAGCTAACACAAAGCAAATAATTGTTTTATGTTCTTTTTCCTGCTGTCTCCACGAAAGGGCAGTGGGCTGTAAAAAAAAACAAAAAATTTTGTTTTTCTGAATTCATTCTCACTTTATGAGTCACACGAGTTAATCATAGTCTCCGGATCACACTGGAGCCTCTTGTGAAGCAATTCCAATGATGTGCCAATTTTTCCTGTTTCACCTGAAATAAACATGGGTGAACTTGTTGAGTGTTATCTTCAGTGCTGGTGATGTCAAAGCTTTTCAGCTAATACTAAGGATATGGAAACAAAGGAAGCACTTACTTTGAAATGTGTATTATTTGAGAAAGAAGCACTATAATGTTATTGAAAGGAGTCATACACTGTTTCTACTCATGTTTGTATTGAAACAGACTGGGCGTGCCCCTTGTGAATTAAAAAAAATAAATAAACAAAACCCCCCAGAATTTATAGCTAAACAAACCGAGCCTCAGGACTCCCTCGGCCCTATGATAGTTTCCTCCTCAAACCAGCTCTTTGGTTGATTCCTAAAGGTGCTCGCTTGGGAGTCAAGGCTCTTTGTACTCAGCTGCCTTTGGGTTTATTTTCTCAGCACAATTGAATTCTTTTCTTTTCTAAAAACTGCAAAGACCACAGATCCCTCCGCTGATAGTGGGCCTCCCCGACCACCTACTGCCCCAAATCTGTGAGGATTATTGTGTTTTTGTGTAAACAAAAGTAAAGTGTAAATAATACATCTGGATTTGCTGCGCCTAGACCAGCATCCGGTCTTTGGACTTTGATTATTTAGCAGTACCATGCTTGAAAATTGTATATGACAGGATATAGGATGGGTACTGGTTACTTTATCAGCATACAAATGGCACCGCATTCCCACAGGAAGGCTATGGATCAGGATATGACAGACGATGTTTGCTTTAGCGCTTGTTCTCTTTGTTTGTTTGAAAATTCTAATCTGCTCTCCCCTCAGCGTTAGAGGGTCCACGTGGTCAAAATACATTTTCTTCTGACAAACAGCAGTGAATTATTAGTAACGGGTCAATACTGCACATGAGCTTGAAGAGCAGGATGTGATAAAATGTTGCTTTTCTGGAGACAGACAGAGGTTTTTCAGGCCCCAGGTGGAAGCAAGTTCCTCTGAACTCATATTGTTTAGACTGATTATTATCTGTCAAGCAGTGAGACACTTAGATATTTGCTTTGAGCTGTGGTGGCCAGAAAGGACTGCCCCCAGGCAGGTGGCAGAAAGTGTCATTATCAGGAGTGTCAACAAAGCTTCTGGGTTATCATCAATAACATCTGTATGACAGTGAGGCAGGATGTGTGTTTCGGTTGGTGTCATGTCTTGCTGTGATTCACTGTTTACTTTTGTCTTGTACCTAGATAAACCTTGTGTTTATTGGACTCTACTGGAAAACTCCACACTCAACTTTTTTTTCACATGCTAGTCTATTAAATCTCTGTGTTTATTTTGTCCTGCTCTTGGCTGCTAAGGAACTCTTCACTAGGTTTCAATGTTATCATCAGTCAGTCAAGCTGTATGGAAAGTACAGGCATTCTTTAGTCTTGTTTTCTTCAAGCATTTGTTTTATCTTCTGTTTTATTTTAGACTAATTGCGGCTGCAAATCACATCAGTTCCTGTGTATCACAGGGGTTTCCCTGAAATATGTTGGGCAGTAAAAGCTTTTGACAACTGGCAGAAATGAGAGTAACAACATGCTGAGTTTCAGAAATGAAACGCATCAAGTAAACAACCGGCAGTGAAATGAAAATACGCTCAGTGTTTCATACATTTCTGAGGAACCACATCGTTTCTGTTTACTGCTACTTTGCTGAATGCTTCTACGTCACTGCAATGCAAGAGGGAATTTTTGTGCTTTGTAGTCACTGTAGACACATTTCTTTGCTTCACCTTTAGGATTTAGATGTTAAGATTATGAATATCATAAGATGTGATGGTATGCAGTTAATGCTGGTAAATGGTAAAAGTTATAGATAATAATACTGATACTGTCTATCTATCTATCTATCTATCTATCTATCTATCTATCTATCTATCTATCTATCTATCTATCTATCTATCTATCTATCTATCTATCTATCTATCTATCTATCTATCTATCTATCTATCTATCTATCTATCTATCGTCTATATGTACTGGACAAACCTTCCTGCATTTACATAGCACTTTGTTGCACTGGTCTACTTATGACAATTTACTTAAATAAAATGTGTTAAGTGGTGTTTGTCCAAGATTTATTGCTTGTCTTTATAACAAAATGATTTGAATTCTATTTCCAACAGTGCAAGCTGTGTGTGACAAGCTTATCTATTTTGTGCAAAAAATGAACAAAAGAGACAACAGCTCTCAGTGTGGTGGGCATTTTCTTTTACTCTTCACTGCTGATAAGGACATAGATTTGGATTTCAAAGCCATGATTCACTGCTGTGTGTAGGTGGAGAAGACGTTAAGACGAGTAACCCAGCCAGCACCAGAATTTTTATTATGTGTAAACAGAATAATCTCAGGTAAGGGTTGGGCACATTCCTTGCATGTGAAACACTGCATATTTAATGGCTGCCAATTAAAAAAATAAATAAATAATTTTTGTGTTTGTCTCCAAGAAGTGACAGCTCAGAGATGGTGCGGTGAAATAGCTCGCAGCTGGAATTCACTTATTGTTCCACTCTGTGAATCAACAATTCATTTCCAGCTGATCTGTACAAAAGGTGATTGTTGGCAGCAGGTCCAGCCTGTCCACTTACAGTTTCCTGAGTGAACCCTCTGGACAGCCATTGCTCAATCATGGTTCACCTCTCTGGCAGAGGGCATGGACATCGGCTTTCACCCTCACTTTAAATCAAATCAATGCGTGATCCATCATGGCCTCTTTCCTTCAGGGCAGCTTTGGATCTGTAAGAACTACTCTCTATGGTATCAACAAGCTGCTTATGTCTAAGGCTGATGCGTGTGTGTGTGCGTCTGTGTGTGTGTGTGTGTGTGTGTGCAGACACAGCATAATAAAATTAATGAGGGCCCCTCTCCCTCTGGGGAGCCTTCCATCTGGTTTTATATGTGATCTGACAAAATTAGGTGACTTTGAATATTGGATACTGAGACAGACCGCTATAGAAAATAAGTTATTTTTAAGTATCACTGTAAGGTTTCAAGATTTGTCACATAGGACACTTTAAAACTTTAGAGATGATTATGTCATTTATTTGAAATACGCCTCATATCTATGACTTGGCGTTTTCTGCTTAAATTTGTGGCTTTGTTTGTTGGGTGAAAAAGTGCTGATGTGGCATTGCAGTCTCACATATTTCTCAACCACATGATGCCAATAAACAAAAACATCACTTCCCATTTCTTAATAAAAAACTTTTCCATGTCCTCTCCGGAGAACGTCACAAGATTACACGAGACAGTCATTTTTCAAAAAAGTTCAAGAGAACCTTGAAGATCATGTTTTTTGCCTTTTTTTTTAAACCTACCATGGAAACGTTATAGAAATTAATTTTCTAAGACAATATAACAGTATAAACAGTCTAAAAGTGACACAGAACTCAAGACTCAAGACAAAACACAAAACTCAAGCACTATTGTTAAAATTCTATGAAAATAAACCTGATAAAGTCTCTTTACTGATTTTTGATGCTGGACCAGAACAAACTGTATTGCCTACACAAACTTCATAAACCTTCATTTATTTTACGTAGCACTTTGTGTCACTGCTGTAATTACGACAATTTACTTAAATAAAATGTGTTAAGTGGTGTTTGTCAAACATTTATTGCTAATCTTTATAAGACAATTATATGAATTCTTCTTCTCTGTTAGACCAAAATGCCAAGATATGGGTTTAAAGCACTGACATGACAGTTTTAAATTTGTTTGCAGAATACCAGCAAAATCTTGACCAATTCCAATGCATTAATCATTGGTGCGCACTCTTTAAATTGATGGTTGTAAGTAAGAACTGAATGCAATCCATGTGAAAAGGACTGCTCTTAGTGACCAATAGAAAATAATCACCTCACTCTTCAGCCCAACACCCCACCCCAGGTAACTGACCTTAATAACGAGCTGCCTGCACCACAGTTGTTCACTCTAACAGTATTTGATGTGTCAGTAACTCAGCCTTAGAGGTAGTGGTAGGTTTTTATTTATTTTAATCACTGGACAGAGCCAGGCTAGAATTTTCCACTGCTTCAAGCTGTCATGCTAACCTCGGCTAATTGCCCTTTAGGTGCAATTTTCAGGTTGAATAACCATCAGCTGGCGGCTGTTGCTTGATGTCTTGTCTTGGCTGAAAAATTGTTCCAAAATGAAAGTTGTGCTGACACCACACACGTACGTCTGCCCGTTGACTTGACACGATGAACGCCAGTTGGACGTCCTTATTAGTCTTTCCAGCAAGAAAAACAATGGTGTTCAAAAACGGTTTTGGATCGTTCTTTTATCAGTTTTGAACAAAATGAAACAAAACAAAGACACATGCATTTCATTTCTTCATTGCAACAATTGCATCAATAGTGCCGGCTTTGTCTGACTGGACCTCTATTATACGTGGGAACAACATCGACATATGTTTATTTGACTTTTTGTCGTTATACCACGGCCAGGTTTGACATCATCATTTCAACTATGTTTGCTGAGAGGACATAGACACAAGAGTGTTATTGATTTAATCATTTATTTGTTAATTTATCTTTCTGCAGAAAGAAAATGTATTTACCTGCATGTCAAACCATCTAGCCATTCATTCCCTTGAGCACTTATCCAATTGCTCCAAGTGCTGGAGCCTGTCCCAGCTGTCATTCAGTAAAAGGTGGGAGGCACCTTGGATGGGTGTCTGTCTGTCTGTGTCTGTCTGTGTTGGCTCATCTATTGACAGACACACAGACAATTATTCATGCTCATAAATCACACCTATAACCAGTTATACTGCATATCTGCAGACAGAGCCAGAGCATCTAGAGAGAACCCATGCAGGCAAAGGGAGAGCATGCAAACTCCACACAGAAAGGCTCCAGTGGCTTCTAACCCTCTTGCTGTGAGGAGAGAGTGCCTCCCAAGTTATTTCTAAGTTATGACTCTTGGTATTTCATTGTTATTAAGCAGATATCTTGGTTACATCTGAGTTGGCAATAAGGATTATTAACCGGTTATATTCAGGTCAGCACTTTATCATGTAAGAAGTTGATCTCTTAAGAGAATCTTATGCTGGGAGTATAATTCCTCCCTCTGATAGCATGAAATGCAAAGGTAAACAGACTTTCTCCTGCACCTGTAAGTTGATCTTACTCACCTTTATCTTGTTCAGACGTATTATTAATCTTACTCACCATGTATGTGGCCTCCAACAGAGCTCCGGTAATGGTGACTCATGAAACACCTACTGCATGTTAGCTTTTTTTTTCTCCCCCCCATCCTGGTATGACAAGCACATCAACTTTTTCTTATTTCTCATTCCCCATGATTCATAACATTTACTGCATTTGAAAGCCCAGCGGCTGCCATCATAATACACTAAGAAAGATCGTTTTTTTTTCCATCATCAAGCTTCTAAATCCTCTGCAGGGCTTTTCTTTTTCTCCTACATAGATAATGATAGTACACTGGCTTTGTGACACTTGCGGCAACAAGATGTCATAAATCAAGTTTTTAAAAGAATCTATTTTATGTTTGCTTATATAATGCATAACTCTCACGGCTCTTCTGATCCATCTTCGACTTGTCTCTCTTCTGTTCTTTGAAACTCTCAAAACATTTGTATATCTAACCCACACTTATCCACAGAGGAAACTTATCGAATTGATCTGCGGTGAGAAAGTCGGTATCGCAGTTTACTCATGTTATGTTTTCTTGTGCGCAAACAGATGGTCTTCAAACTTCAAGCAAATATCCGGACAAAATGTTTTGCCAGCCAGCAGCTTAGCTTGCAAACAATTTGAAGTTAGTTTACTCTGCATTGTTTATTATTTTTGGCCCTTTCAAAGCCATTTTTCACTGCCTTGATAATTAAATGATAGCTACAGAAGCACAGCTTATCTCTTTTGCTGGTGCATTTTCTTCTTCCTGCCCCTTCCCTTTTTTTCTTTCTTTTTTTTTTTTTTTTTGTCCAGTACACCTTGTGCATAAGTAAAGCCTTTAACTTTCAGTGTTCTGTGTGGCGAGTGGGAGGAGACTAGACAGGCCTGCACAGAGAGAGAACGAGAAGTAAACGAGCGAAACAAAAAACAAGTTGCTTATGTCAGACGTGCAGAGAAACAGGGTGAACTGTTAGTGAACCTGTTTGTCTTGCTATTGTTGTCTGCCCTCTGTATCACACGTACACGCATAAAACCACTCCACTGTACCGTCACTTCCTCTCTCTCACACAAATGACAGGTCTCCTGATAGATGCCACAGATGTCCACAGTTAGATCAATAACCTCCCACACCTCCCACCCCCCACTCTGCCATGGATCACGAGACACTGCAGTTGTCCTGTTCTGCTACAGTCGCACTTCCCTCATCTCAGTTTGCGTGAGAGGTTTGAAAATATGAGTGAGCCTTGTTTCTGTCTCCTCACTTTACCATGTTGGCGTCAGACTGTGCCAAAACACCAGGTCTGTCTTGTTGACACGGGTGCGAAGCGTTGTGACTCGAATTTTTACGCAACAAACGGTTTTATATCTTAGTCAGAGGAAAGTTGACCTTTTGGATGTGTTGCTTAAAAAAAACAAACAGCCACAGGTGATTAAGTCATCAGAACTATAGCAATTGAGCCGGCGCTTTTGAAACAAGCAGAGCAGCCTCCTCAGATGAACCCTGGTTTTTGGTTGTAGAGCCTTGGTTGTTTGACAGCAAGAGGCAGTGAATGAATTTTTAACAGCAGAAAAGGCTTGCTCATTAGTGGACTCCACTGATCTGGTCATTGTGTTGCTGCTGCTGGGGGCAGATGGCCAATCCTTCTGCAGTAATGTGTGTGTGTGTGTGTGTGTGTGTGTTAGTATTTATGTTTCTTTGTGTGCCTGTCTGTGAGTGTGCCCTTGGGCGTGTCATGTCTGTGCACAGGTGGTGTGTTCATGTTTGTCTCTGTGTATGTTAGTATGTAGTACATGTCTCATTTCATTCTTTTTATTTCTGGATGGGTAATTGCATTTCACAGCAAAAATAAAACCAGTGCAAAGGGTTCATTTTTACCAGTTCAAGTACAAATTTGATGTACAAATTTACGAAAATTAAAGGGTTCTAATTTCCTAGATTCTAACATAGCCTTTTGCTAGATTCTGTCAAGGCTGTTACACAAATTTCCTATAAATTTCTCAAATAGGAGAAGTGCACAAGATGAATGTGGAATTTTACACTTGCTTGTTTTCGAGAAAAATAAGCCTTAAATGCTGAGTTTAAGAATAAATGGCACCTTTATATCGCTCAGAGTGGGCGAGCAGGCGCAAGCAGCATAAATGTAAATGGCAGCGCATCTCACTCTGAATGTGAATACCCTACGACCACTGAGCCTGGTGTGTGCTTTGTTGCTGCTGACAATACAGAGCTGACAGCACATCTGGCAACGTAGCAGAACCATAGTGTTTGTCTCCCCCACCGGGATATGCTCTCTGCACCATTAGCTGCTCGCAAGGCAGGGAAAGACCAACTACATGTGCTGTACTACTGTCACTCATTTTTGATGCATTCACCTAACACACTCATCCCATGCCCAAACTAATGTGGACAGAAGAGCTCTGTCCATCATTCTACATTCATGTCCCCAGAGTTAGCATTTCAGTGTCTCAGCTGGTGGGCATGAAAATGTCAGAACCACAGAAATTCCTCCACTGCCACCTGAAGCAGTTGTCTTTTCCACCTGTTCTTCAAGAGTATTGCTGGTTTCATTCAGTCTTATTTAGACCAAAACCTCCTGCAAAGGAAATGAGAGAACAAATTGTTCATTCATGCGGTCACAGAAACTCAGGATGTAGCAGTCACACGAAACAAAAAAAGTAATTAGAGAATCACAACCTCAGAGTGCAAAGAAAAGTGATGCACAGACAAAATTTAATGCAAAAAACTTTCTAAGTTTACATCCACACCACAACCAACTCAAGTATCTCACTGTCTCGTTTGAGATACTTCCAATAATACGTTTTCACATTGTACACCACGCACTCTAATTTTACAGAGCCGCATTGTCTCCAATCAAACATCAACTTTTACACTTACATTTGGACAGCTGCTGGATTTGCAAATATTTACTACGTGTCAAATCTCCGGCAGCAGGCCCAATTATGAGTTTTAATACACTTACAATAAGATGCATAAGCCTCAAACTAAGCCAAAACACATTTATTAGAGAGGGAGAGGAGGGGGCTCCGTACTGCTGAACAGAGCTTCCAGAACAGAGAAGTTTATTTTTTGCTCTCAATAAAATAGCACAACTAAACTGAGTATTGTTAAAAACAATACATTTGTATAATACTGTACAGACACAGAGCTATTGCTGCTAAGCTGGTTTATATTATTAATTGGTCCACTGTAGTCCAAAGAACACAGCTGACAACAGAGACTTTTAAAGCTTTATGGTTTGGGCTAATTGCGACCCCTAAATTAGAATTAGGCTGCTGTGTCAAAATTTCATGTTAAGGACCCTTCAAACAAAACAAAGAAAACTGACCCCACGGTGAAAGAGGGAAAGAAGAGCTGCGTGACCTCTTCCCAGTATTTGTTCAGGGAATTCCAACTCATTAAAACCCTAACAAGCACAGACGACCTTAGAATAAGCAGTTAAAGTGACCCACACCTAATGCCTGAAAGGGGAAAACCTTTGTGAATGACTTTGTTTGGTCCTGAGTATTTTACACAATAATTGCAACAAAGTGATTCCAAATCATTACTTGGCTTAGAGCTAAAGTCTAGACGATTAGGATTCAATCCACAAGCTTATTGAGTACACTTATTCCTCTGTAATTTTGAGGTGATGCATAACACCTCGTGGCAGTTACACTGGGAAAATACAAAGCAATTTGGATAGATGATATGAGCAACACTCTGCAGCTACAGACATATTTAAATTATTAAGGCGTCCTGAGGTTGATATCACACATTATTACTGAAATGGCTGCAAAAATGCAATTATATCAGCTATGAAACATCAGGAAATGTGCTTTTATGGTAGTAACCTCCTAACCTTTGCAGCAGTTTTACTCTCCCAGCGCACAGCTTTTATAGCATAAAACGTAACACGGTGCTGCCACTAAACTCTCCAAAGCAGCAGAATTTATTGCCTAGTAAATTTTGTTATATGCTTCCCCCCAGAAGCTTCCTGGTTTCAACGTGTGACATTAGCAACATGAGTGAGTGCTGGGGTGACCCCCCGTCAGGCTATTATATCTCTCATTGGTTAACTAAGACAGATCATGGTCACAGATGCCTGTTTGCACCACAAGTGATAAAATTATAGGCCTTTAAAGGTGGCTGCCTCACTTTTCCCTCAGAGGGTTATGCTCAAAGACACACACATATACACCAGCTGGAGAAAAATGTCATAATTTCTGTGTTTTTGTTTGTTAATTCATCCATGTTCTTTTCTATAAATAGAGCACAAACAGGTTCTAAAGATGTAAAGTGGACAGACTGCTCTGGGTGGTATTTTACAGCCAAACATTATGTTGTAAAAGGGAATCCTGTCTGAGCAGTTAGTGACCTCCTTGCACTGACATTTCCCAGCTGCAACCGAGCCTTATTACAAATAGAAAGCCCACAAGTTGCTAGGTGTTTTCCTCATCACATGCAGAATGAATTAAGGGCAGCCAGGGCCATCAAAACAAAATCCACCAGATGGTGCTCACCACTTCCTCATTTGACTTTTTCCTCAATTTTTATTTTATCTTTTATGAATTTCAAGGCAAACATCAGTCTCACCTTGCAATCCCCCTCCGTGTGTGCTCACACTTGAGTCGGAGACGACTGTGATTGTCAGTGTTCTTTTTTTATGGGTGCACATGTCTGCTTTAATGACTTATTGATGGACGACTGCCTTTCATCTGAGCGGAGCTTTCTTGCCCACTTGAGTGTCCAGCCGTTCCCATGTCTAAGGTTTCGCTTCGGACTTTCTCCTTTTTGATCATCCCCCAGTCTTTTTCAATCTATTTCAAGTCAAATAGGCCCACATACCAGCTCCCTGCCGCAGTGCCTCTTTGAATTCTCCAGGAGGATAAATGTGTTGAAAAGAAAGGGGCTAGAGGAGGCCTGACAAGCTTGTGTTACCACAGAGAGATTTACATGGGGCCATAAAAGCCAGGGTGAAAGGAGAGGAGATACAGCCCATATTAAAGGGTCAGCGTGTGGGGACTGAGAGGTAAACTGACCCAGCAAAGATGAAGGCCGGACAGCCCACACACACCACCTGCGTACACTCCCATTCCCACCCTGCCCTCTGGTCAGTGACTTTTTGGCTTTGGACAAATTATCCCCACCCAGCTATTCTCCTCCACTCACTCACTGAGCCATCTACTGTTTCCTTTAGAAGAGTATTCAGCCTTTATGTTATTATTTGTTGTTGTTTTTCATTGTTTCTGGACCATAAATTACCAAGAGAAATGGTTCCAGCTCTACCAGTGCTGCTTAGCTTGTACCTTGAAGCCATATCAATGCTGTGCAGTCCTCTGACACCCAGTATCCCCCCTGTGGGCTGGTGTGGAAGAATCTCAGAGTACCATGCTTCCAGAAGAAACAAAAGAAACCATGTAATATTGTGAGCAGGAGCCGGGCTGTCACGTGAGGCAGAAAAAAAAAGGCATTTAGCTCTGAGATGTTTATGAGAGGTCTTGGGAGGGAAATCCATCAATGCAGAGAGAGCAGTTTATATCCAGCATGAGAAAGTGACTGACATCTCCCATCCTGCAAAGAATTTTTTCTTAGATTTTGATGCATTGAACTTGTTGCCCGCTGCACAAGCCACTGTTCACCCGGGCAGAAAAATGCAGCTGTGTCGCAGTTTGTGTTGCAGTTTGTTTTGGTTCAGGTTGCTTAGCAAAATCAATTCAGTTTCAAGCGTTAAAAGACGATTGCGTGTGACGCTGTCTGGTGAGCAAACCACTTCCTCAAATTGGGGAGAACACATTGTACTCTAGGTATCACTTGTTGTTTTTAGTGAGGAGAGATATTTCTGACTTACTATCTATTTTTGTGGTGTTTGTGGAGGCACATTTTGACCTTTTGTTTTTTTTTGAACATTGTACTCGTGCATAATTTTGCATAATTGAAACCATTCAGACTCTGAATAATTAATTGACGCCTTTGAAGGGACAGCCCAATGAGTATACAAGTATTAGTGCAGTACAGCGCATATAAGCCAAGAAGAAACAATGCAGAATAAATAAACCCAAGAAATTAATGTTCACAAAACTGACTATTGGTCTGTAAGTTCTGGGTTTTCTAATTCATTTTCTAGTTCTTTTTCTCATTGGTCATCAGCCTTTGAGTTCAAACATGAACTCTGTGGAAACATTGCATGTTAGTGGCTTTTGTTTTTCTTCACTGGGACAGGAATATAATAGTAATGAGATCAAGTGCTAATGAATAAGAATCCTAAAGAGGAAGCACAGCTGGGTGCAAGGGCCATCTAGTGGAAACATATGTGCAATTACATAGATGGATTGTCCCACAGATTACTGATCACAGTCAAAGTAGTTGGAGTTGATATACACAGATCCACGTGGATAGCATTCAAATATAGTAAATTATTATGGCACTCCATTTGTAATGCATTTATTGTGATCATCTGTCACTGTTACTAAAGAGTGACAGATGATATGTGCACTTGTCACAAAGCCCACTGTTATCTGTTGTTGTCTATTGGGTTCCATAATTTCCACTTATATTTTAAAAGAAAAGGTTATGAGGCAGTGGGATGTTTTAATTAACCAGTTCGGCAACAAAAGACAAAAACAGAGCCACATTTTTAGGAAAATTATCACGGTGTGTTACTTGTGGGCTTCTGTTTGTTTCCGCAGTTTCTGTTAGGTATACCTAATAGAAATTATGTCAAACTGTGAGCCACAAAATTTGGGAAGTTGCTGTGCGCAAGTAAATGAGGAAAGGTGGCAGTTTCCCTGACTGACCAGGTTAATTATAATCCACAGTTTCACATTTTAAAACGCACGATCACATCACATGACATCACAATTAAGCGCACGTGCCAGTTTTACGGGTTATGTTGCTTTAAAAATGTTGCTGAATTACTAAAATGTCTAAACACCTAAAAACACCTCACTGCTGTGCTGTGCAGGCTGAATCAAGTGCACTGTACCCAATGGAGAAACTGCCTTTCAATAATACAAAAGGGCTCATTGTTGGGCTTGCCTGTGGATAGATGCATTTTACGATGAAATGAATTCAATATAAATGATGCAGTCAAGTTCATTTTTAAAAAATGATTTCAGCAGATGAGTCACTTATCCAACACAGAGCGTATTTAAAATTTCCATCATTTTGTTTTGAGAAGCATTTTTCATCCTCATTTCAAGCTCAGATTCGGAGAGCATATTGCCAAATCCCAGTTTATGCAGAGAGTTAAAATGAAATACTGTTTCTTCTTCCAGGGTGTACAAAAATGCAGTAAGCATATTCTAACATTTTCCTCTGGATTATTCACAAAATAAACCCTACTGTGAAACTGTTGACTGTATGCTCTGTGAATTATCCAGCCTTACCAGGATGATGGTTCCGGAAAGAAAATTAGCAGTTAAATTATTCAGGTGTATTTTTTTTATGCCATGAACACCACAAATTTAATTTCATTTACCTCTATTGCCGTAGGGTAAAAACAAATCTCCGAGACTAATATCTTAAAACCTGAGCACAATCATATTCATAGCTAGACAGCAGTAGGGAAAGTTGATTTTTTAAATTTTTATTTAAAAATGGCTGAAATTAGCCTTTAGCATAAAAAACATCAGAGTAGAAGTGGGTTTTAATAAGTGGTGACCTCTGGTTAGATGCTACCTGCATGAAAAGATTTTCCTCTGTAAACTACAACTCTCTACAGATTTTAGCATTAATCTTAAATCACTGTAATGTTACTATGAAATATTAATAATGTTTTTTTTGCATGCAACTGTATTGAGAAAATTCGTGAAGGACAAACATAGCGCTGAAAAAAAAATCACTTTCTTAAAAAAGTGATATGTACTGATGAGGGAGTGTAGTTGCTTGGAAAAAACAGCATTAAAGGTGAAATGAAACACTATGTGCACAAAGGCTAATTTACACCATGGAACCCTGCTGTGTCTTAGATTTAACTGTCTGTGAAGCTAGATTTAAGAAATAAGTGTTTAAAGTTAAAGTTTTTAGAGCATACGTAGCACCATCTTGTTTCAGTACAAAATGTGGCATCGTGAGGGTTGCTTGGTTGGTCGCCACTAACAGACTTACAGTCTAAGGGGCTCACTTTTGTACTGCCCTGGCTGCAGCATTGAGTTTTATGTTAAAGAACCATGGATATACTGTGTACTTTACTGCTTGCTGTCACTTAAGCAGTAAGTGGTTCTTCGTTGCTAGCTGCACTGAAACGGGAAGATGCAGCTATTAGCCATAATGTTCAAGTTTGTAGAGCACTTTGTAAATGAGGACTGTGTGGAGGAGAGCCGGTTTGAGTCCGACATTCTGTTTGATTTTCCCTCACTGGGTCTGTAAACTGGATGGTTGGAAAAGCAGAAGTCCCCAAGATGCAATCAGCACTATTTTGTGCAATAAAAGTCTCATTCCTCAAGCACATCCAATCAGTTTACAACAAAACAGGTTACTACGTGCGCATCTCACCACAAACATAACTAAGTTTCTTTCCGAAGCATGAATGGGAATCCTAACATCCATCAGCATGTCCTCAGGGAGAATAGACTGATGTATGCCACGGACATTCCTGATTCTGCTTCGGTATAAAAAACTTAGTTATGTTTGTGGTCTGATACTTGTTTTTTTTTTCTTTAAACATAAAACTCATTGTTGCACCCAGGGGCAGTACACAAGTGATACATAAAATAAACACAAAATAAAAGTTATTTTAGTTAAACTTTTTAAACCTTGGAAAATTATGGGCATAAACAATAGGACCTATGTGTTATCTCGGTGAGTCAGTGTTTGGAGAGTGACAAGTTTGTGAGATGGACAACGTTCACATCAGCTAAAACGTCTGCCGGGGGCGGGGTTTATTGTGCCTGGCACCACTTGTTTTTAGTTTGCTTTATGTAACTTCATTTATTTTTGTTTGTGAAATGTTTTGGTTTAATTTGATTTGTATTGTGTCTGGGTTGAGTGAGTGGATTCATTGCAGCTCAGAAATAATAATAACAATAATAATAATAACAATAATAATAACTTGGATAACTCTGAACAATGAGAGAGAGAAAAAAATGAGCTTCAGTCTGGACAGGATGCTAACTTTGGTGTCTTCTCTATTAATCCACAGTTTTTGTATAAATGGCTACACAGCTTGCTGCTGCTGGTCCAGATTTCCCCTGGGTCTGGTGCCGGAAACAGGAGCATATGGGCCTCCTGTGATTACCATTAGCTTAAATTACCACTGGTAGATATCTATGTGCTCTACTTCTCCTAGCAACACTGGCTCTAAGTTTCTACATAGCAAAATGCAGACTGCAGATAACATAACAGATACTCCTTGACTTGTCACCTGGAATGGATTTATGTAGCATTTTTCTAGTCTGACTAACCAGTCAAATCACTTTACCCTGCAAGCCACATTTTCACACAGCACTTTATTTTATGCACTTGCACTGTTTATGTACTTTATCTAACTTGCATGAACACTTATGTCCAGTTTTGAATTATCACTGAACCTAACATGCATGCCTTTGAACTGTGGGAGGAAACCGGAGCACCCAGCACCAGGAGATTTGAAGCAAGAACCTTGAAGCCCTGAGGCTAACCTCGTATGAGGCATGGTTACAGTAAAATGACACATCTAGATGCTGGTTGCAAATAATTTATATACCCATGCCTCAACTGCCTCAACTTCACCTTTGACTCCACACCAGCCTGCACGGCCTGAACTGTTACAAAACGGCAGCATATTTTTTTAGCATAACCTTCTGATATTGTTTGCATTTTGCCTTTGAATTGTTTCACTCAGTGGAATTAGGACCTCAAGCTGTACAGCATGTTTAGTGAATGTGCAGTGAATTATGAGAGAACTCAAGCGATGACTAAATATGCTGACTAAACAACAGCTATGAGAGATTTTGTCTTTTGATCTTCGTTGCAGAAAAACCTTAAATCCCAAAATTAACACCGCTTGTTGCTATCAGTCTTCTCCCCTCTGGCTGAGCTTTCTGGTTGTTTGGCACTTTGCATCAAAACGTTTGGAACTTACCAGGCTCAGTTAACCAGGATAAACAAGAAGTGAACGGCCGGTCTCTTAACATCCCCGCCTACACAATTTGATTGACAAGCCTATTTAAAAATAGAAATGAAAGGAAGAGTTTCATTTCTATTTGAATTTTGGCTGGGAAGATAAAAGCCATGCAAAAGTAATCATGTAAATTGGGCTGAAATAGATTATTGAACAGCTTGTGAAACAAAAGGCTTTCAAATTAGATGTTAACGGGCTATTTTAATTCTCATTTTCTTTTCATCATACAAATGTGCAATTAGGATGATAAACTCAAATCTTGAGGTGTATTGTAGCCTGGATTGTTTTAAAGATGATGGGAAAATTGCATTCATTTTATACAATTAGATATCGCTTAGGTGGCACATGGAAACAAAATGCATCTGTTGATCCGCATTTTCAGATTATGCGGTTGCTTGTAATTTATTTTGAAGTCCTGCAGATTGCATTTGTCACTCGGACAATGCGGTGCAGCGCAGGGAATTCCATCTAAGTTACAAAAGCAGACAAGGTTTGCAACACATTATGATGAAGTATTACATGAATTTGCTGGAAACATCAACAAACCCTAAGTGGCACTGTAAATGCCTCTGATACACGCTGCAATCCAAGGGGGTTCTCTGTCTTGATTCATTTGGGCCATTTTTTTTTTTTTGCTTCCTCAAATAGTTTTGTGTTTATCAGCTGCAATTTAGATAAAACCCTTTCATTTAACTCAGTGTCCAGAAGGACTAAAGACACTAAGAACATAATGACCCCCACATTCATGATTATTTACTTCCTTTATTCACTGAGAGGACAAGAGAACAGCTTGGATTAGTTCATTAATCTTTTGGTACAGGCGGTTTGTCCAAAAAAATGACTTTGCACAAATCAAAGTAAATGCAGATAGTTTTTCCTAATGTCAGCAAAGCTATTGGGGGAGATGTTGTCTCACCAAGCTGGTTTGTCAAAGGTTATGCAAGCCTTTAAATTACATTGTCAGCATTTATAACAGTTGTTGGTGGTGAAATAGCACTCATTTCTTCTGCTTTAAAGGCTGTCTGGGCACCGCCACTATTTGCTAAACCGCCATAAAGTCTCCAAAAGGAGCATAAAGCAATGAAGACGCGGTGTTGGAGCAGCCCCAGCAGCATTTATTTGAATGAAATGGAAAAGTGACAGGTATGTGACTGTGCAGTAAACCACGCATGAACGTTTTCTGTATAATAAAGTCACTCTCTCGCGTCTAATAAATGACTCTTACCTGACATCGCTGGTACAAGATATCAGGGTTTTAATTTTTATATGCGAATAATTAAAGCCGGACGTCGGGACACGACATCGCTTTAATAGCTCCTCTCCTTTCTGCATGGATTGAGATTCTCTTAATCGTGTTGAGGATTGAAGCGGGCAGGTCGGGGAGCACTGTGAGCCAGGATATTGGGAACAAATTGACAAGGCCGTCTATTCTGTCTCACTCTTCATTTAGGCCAGAATGATCCAGACCAGCTGGTTGGCAGCCAATTTGTCTTGGAGTGGATGAGACTGTGAGGGAGGTTCCTGCTGAAACCACTCCAGAGGACATCCTGAAATGTGATGAGGCCGACTGGGGGAAAACTTTACTCTTTTTCTTATAAATGACATATTAATGCACACAAAAAATAGGATAAGACATTTTGTTAGACAGGTGATGCTTGTTAGGGTGAATTATTTTGCCTTTTTTATTGTTCTTTAATTACAGTATCTGCTTCTGACTGACTAAATTATGGTTCTTTTGTTGCTTTTTATGCAAGACAAAATATTTGCTTAACTTTAGGGGAACATAACTGCTAGAAATTCAAATACAGGACATGTGGACCTGCAAATTCAAGTTAACAATAACTAGCTCATGATATTTTGCTGCCGCTGCTGCTACTGTGTGTCAAATCTAGGAGTGAATGACAGCACCGGGGGAACAATAGATTGCAGAAGTTATCCTGCTTACTGCAGAAAAGTTTTCCACACTAACGGTGTTGTGTAGATTGATTTAACTCACAGTGAATCATTCCTGCAATGCTTACACTGCCATTATTGGCAGCGTGTGTTTAGGTAATTTACAGGAGCCATTTGTCTCTGCACTAACAGAGAGAGAGAGGGGGAGCTAAGTTTGCTTGTCTGGGCAGAGGGAAGGTAACTAGCTGAAAAGAGCTGCTGTGGGACTTGGAGTTAGAGGATGAACTCACCGTGGGCAGAATGAAGGACTGCAGACTCACTGATGGATGATTTTTAAAAATGACTCTTTTGTTTTTTTTTTTTTTTTTTCCCAGTACTTATAAATATCTGGCAACCAGGGACTCCTTATCGTCCATGTAGCTTTTCAGTCACATCTAAAATTTATGAAGAACCGTCAGTGCAGCTAAATGAACTCAAACATAGTGAGCCTCATTACCTTTGCCAAATGTGCACTGCATACACAACACCTTGCTAAGTGAAACAAATGTGACATGTTTAAGCAATTTCCAGAAGAGGTAAGCAGACGCAGTGCTCAGGAAAATAAACGCAATACGTTTCTGTTTGTTTGCGTGTTACATGTAGAAAGTATTGCAGACAATGGAGAGGTAAAGCCACACCTTCAATGCCAGCGGTCTTTTTGCTTAAATGTGATTGATTTGACTGCTGGAGTCTGAAAGTGGCACACCTGGAGCATTTTGGCCGAGAACTGAAAGAAAAAAGCAAAGTGAATGGAGTCGCTATAATCAAATCTATTAGACGAATGCAGAAATGGGCTGCAAGACAAATTAACCTGCTGGAATCTGTGGCTTGAAAGAAACAAAAGAAAATAACGCTCACTCTGAGTATCTTTTTTTTTGCTTTACACAAATGATCCTTCGAATTAAAAATAACTGAAAGAACTGCTGAAGAACAAAAGGAAAGGGGTCCAGTCACACAGTGTTAAGTGTATGCAAGCTCCCATATTACTGATCAGGTAAGAGCCATGCTTTTTTCTCCAAATGGTAATTGCCTTTAATATACAGCATTGGCTCAGAGGTTACTGCTGCACTAACATATAAGTTTATACGGAGGGATAAACTCTGGAAGATTTTTAGAGGCAGAAGGTAAAGAGAGAATGCTTTAAGAATCCCTCATTAATAGTTCATTAGTTTAGTACATGTAAAATGCAGTGAAGGAGGGGGGTGGGGTGGGGGGTAGCAGCTGACAAGGTACTTGGCAAGATATTCCTAGAACATTGGAGAACTTTTTTTCAGGATTTTTCCACGACACGGTGCCCGCTTATTTGGAATTTGGGACAGACCCAATGTGTCTATCATGGTATCTGCATGATGTGGGAGTGAGAATCTAAAACTTTCTGAACCATGAATCTGTATGGAGGGGGAAGTGTTCACTTTATGGTAAAAGAGTTTTGCACTTTACAACACAGATCTAAATAGTGAAAGTTAAACAAAGCAAATGGGACCTGATAAACCATAAATTAACTCTTCTGCCACACTGTGACCTACTTACAGACACTGTATCAAATTCATCCACACTGAGTGAAGTTTTAATATTATCCTTCCCTGTTTGTAGCAACAAACCAGAATGTTTCCAGCATTGAATTTATCTTAAATCTCTTGCTGACAGCTCCTACACTGTTATATCATTGGTCCCTGGTGACTCCCATCTCAGTGTTTGTTGATCCTTTTGAGCACTGAGGGTCATTATGTGGAGTTGTTTGTTTTCTGAATGTTAACAATGACCTGCCAGTCATCACTGCTGATCAGAGCACCGAATGAGCTTTTCCTTCCTGTCTGCACCCTCAAATTTGATTTTCAGGTCCCCAGGCAATTACAGTTCATTTGGTTGCATGCAAGGGAAACAGCATTGCCCTACTTCTCAAGCTCTACAGCTTTGTTAAGGGGTGGGTGCACTGTACTTAAAAAGGGTCTATTTATTCCTTTTTATTCTATTCCATATGACTGCGTCCAAGTCTATTCATATTTTCTGTGCTGAATCAAAACCTGAAAAATATATTTCTTCAGCAAATAATCTCACTGAAGCACAAAAGAGACACCAAAAATACCAGCCTTTATGTCTTTGCACACTGTGTTATGAGTTTGTGCTTCAACACCATGCAGTATTAAAATGCCACATTCAAAGATGAAGGAGTTGATATGCAGGGAAGAGAATTCAGCAGAAGCGCAGTGGGCTAGACGCTTGTCATGAAGCTGGTGCCATAAACCACAAAGAGTGAAGCTGTTTCTATTTAATCACAAAAGGTTTGTGTGCTGTGTTTTTATCCCAATGGCTGTGGTTTGTTCCAGTATCTCTCTTTCAACACTTTGTTCCCCAGTCTTTCCCCATTGTAAGGTTCTGTATTGTTCACCTAACTGTTTTGGTCCTCTTGATGCATGGTAAATCAATGATGCTGTTCAGAATCTATATGAGTTTATCTGCAGGCCATAGTACATATTAGCAACCTCCTGCTCCTGCACCTTTATTGTAATGATCTGTCATTTTTGGAAACTGCTGCCATTTGTAAAAGCTAAGTCAGAATGATCAATGTTGTTTACAAATTCAGCAGGTAGGCTGCAAAATTTTTCCCTGATAAATCATGCAGTCCGCCTGCTTCCTACGATCCCCAGACAGATATCTACTCACGATGGCATCCCTGTCAGAAGAGGGGGAAGAGAAGCTGGCTGCCAAACTCAGCTTTCTGTATTCTCAGATGTCTTCTAATTAATCTGGACAGCTTCCAATAACGTGAGAGGCCCGCTCTGGTTCATCTTTCACCTCGTGAGAGTGAGTGTTGGCCAAACTGTCACTTTTCAGCACAGTTCTCTGTGAAGACAGTCACACACTTTAACCACGTCCATGTCAGCTTGGCACACTGCCATACTCTCGAAGTTAAAGTTTAGTGGCAAACCTCATGCCAGTAGAAAGCAACAAGAAGTTCAGCAAAAGAGGAAAATCTAAATCTTCTCTTTCTTTCTTTTTTAGAAGCTACTGTCCTTTGGTGTTTATTGGATAAAATGAGTGATGAATTTTCACTGTGATTTTCTACTCTGAAGATTTCTGGTTTTATTGGCTTTTACCTTCTGTCGAACATAATTTCATAGCCCCTTTCATTCTTCATATATATCCAGTTACAGGGAATAAAGGAAAAATTACATTCCATATGAGAATCCCAGAAAATCCCTCTTAGTCGTGCATCACTAGCAGAGGCACATCTCAAAGCAGGATTCTAATTTTAAAGATTGACTTTGTTGAGGTCAAAAGATAGACGTGTCAGTGTATATCTCAGATATGAATTGTCAAAGCCTGAAGGGAAAACTCTATAACTAGAATGCCATAAAGTACCTCAGGTTCATGTTGCTTGGCAACAAAGAGTCTCGGAGAAGATTTGAATGCAGCTCAGACACGACTAAATGAAAAGCTGCTTGAGGTAAATATCTGCCTTAGCTGCATCTTCTCTGTGATGTTCTCTAATTATAAGGCAGCTGGGCTGCTGAGTTTGGAATATGCAAGCTGCATCAAACCGGAAAACTTGGCTAATCTTTCCACCTCACCTCAGCTGTTCATGGTGTAGCAACTTTGCTTTATCTCAGAGAGGCTGGAGTTCAGGTAATTAGCTGTTTATGTAGGGAGCTTAATTAGTATTGTTTAATTGCCATCATCAAATGTAACACTCAACTTTCATTAACAAATTTGGCACACTTCTCTTTGCAGTTTCTCACATTCACTTGAAAGAAAAAAGTTTCTTGTTGTGCAGGCAAATGCAGTGCAGGTGCAGTTTAGAGGGGCTGGTGGTCAGTGTCTTAATAATCACAAAACAAACATTGCATTTAGGTCAAGCAGCAACCTCTGGGGCAACGCAGAAGCAGCAGAAACTGCATTTTCTCCAATGGCGTTTCGAAGCTGGCTCCAAAAGTGAAGCAGCCCTCAAAGATTCTCATGTTAAAATGGCCACATCCTCAGTGACAATCAGCATTTTTAAATATTTTTATGTTCATTTAAAAGGGAAAATGCATTTTAATTAACACAAGTACTTAAACTCATCATATAAATGTGCCAGATTTAGCTGTACAGGCACATTTTAACCTTCACTTCCTGGCAGGTTGAAGCCATTTATAGATAATTAAGAAGAAACAAACATAAAAAGGCATTTGAACAACATACCCATAAGGCATATTAAGCATCAAACATTAAAATCACCTATAAAAACCTGCAAAAACAAAAACACATTAACAATTAATAAAAACAATTAGTGAAATTGGGGACGTACAATAATACTATTTAAGATTATGAAAAACTGTTTGATTATACAATAACCACTGTTTTGCAGATTTGGAGCAGGAAGTAAGAAGTAAGTTCCTTAGTTCTGTGGGTATAGTATTGCAAGTATGTGCTGCTTGATAAGGAAAACCTGACTGCCCTAAAGTGCTTTTCCTGAAAGCACTCCAATTCTGCTCTACAGACATAAATATTCTCTCTTTTTAACCCTTAATACAGATCATATTTAATGCCCTCAACACTATGGTTTGGGTCAATTTTGACCCATAAATTACCAAGAGTTCCCTCATAATACTCATAAATTCCTCATAATACCTAAGTATATAGACATGTATACATATACATATACGTATACATTCATAAGTTTTTATATCAAATTTTGAACTGCAGATTTATTGAGAATGTATAAAAAAGCCTCCCTGAAATTAATAAATTGATGATTAATTCTTAAGAAAATGTTTCAGAAAGCAGGGAGAGTGTATTTTTCTAGCTTTTACAACACTTGTTTTTGGAGGAAAACAAACCATCCATTTTGACTCAGTGTAAACCTTACATGTGTTGAAAATGTGCGCATTTCCCACAATCACTGAAGTGGGAGCTCTGATGGCTTTATACAATCATGAACCCCAACACATCTTATGAGCTCTGCTTTAAACTCAGTTAGCTGTCTGTTTGTTGAATCTCAGTAACCTCAGAATAAATTGATGCTAATTCTGATTCTAAAGCATGCAAACTCTACTCAGAAAGGCCCAGGCTGGGATTTTAACCATGAACCTTCTTGCTGTGAGGCAACAAGGCTCACCACTGCACCACCATGTGCTACAGTATATGTACCAACTCTGATCTCTGTATGGCGTCTTTTCCTTGTGCAGCAGATACGATCACTCCTGTGCTGTTTTACTGTTAGACTCTTTGGAGAGTCCTCCACAGCCCTTCAAAGACCAGCAGGTGCCTGTCTCTGCAGGAAACTGGGCAAATGTGTTGGGAACACAGACAGTTCTTGTGACAGTGCCAAGGGCCCCCTTGCAATCTGTCACCACTGTCTTGTAAAAAACACACACAAATATTGCATCCACATTTTCACTGTTTCAGAAGTCCCTTAAACCACCATTTGACTCACACTGCTGGATCTAAAATCCATCTGAATAGCTATAGGTCAAATATGACCCAGAAGAGCGACAATGTGTAAAAATTTGTAGCACCTGTACAAAAGTATAACATTTTGTTAAATGTTAAAATGGGTCAAATTTGACCTGAACACTATGCAAGGGTTAAAGCTCACTCATTTAAATTGTATTCAGGGTTAAATCAATTCAAGTTAGAGGTGTGGCTGCTTTGATTGGCAGGCGGTAGCAACTGGCTCTCTGCTAAGATTCACCTTTTCTAAATCGAGTCATAGAACGTGACCTCTTGGCTGTGTTTAATGCCTTGCCTTTTAGAGCATTTTAATGCAGTCATCTGACTGAACTGTTGTGCAGTTTATTGTACTACCAGGCCATCTAGGCTTGCAGTTGGCTGGCAACTTAGCATTCCAGTCTGTCACCTAAATATAGTCACATCTGGCTCCAAAAAAACAACATGTACAGCAAACTGACTAGGATGGCATTTTTTTTTTTAGATTAATAAAGACTTTACTTTTGTACAAACTAAGCAAATATCCAAGAAACTATCCTACAATAAAAATGAAAACGATCCTTTGCTTAGAAGCAAAAGAGCAAAAAAAAAAATCCTAAGGATAATTCGAGGTGATGAAATACTGAGAAAACCATCTTCACATCCAGACACACACAATTGCTGCTCCACCCACTCACTTACATTCCCGCATTCTCAACCGCACTGACAAATCACCTACAGCTTCATGCAGCCTGAATCAGCCCCCCTCCCGCTGTGTTGCCCACAGCTTTATTGCACTCAGGGAATCGGTCTCAGTGATCAACTGTGCCGAGCAGGATGGTGCATGTTTTACCTCCTGCCCCGCCACAACAAGCCACATGCAATACTCCAAATTCTGCTCACTCATGTAATTAGAAAATAATTAACATGGCTTGTGCACAGTTCCCCACAAGACACACAGTGCAAAGTTTCATCTTTACTTGAGTGCCAAAGTGCCTTGTAGTCACACATTGTAATGGAAAAGAGTTGGCACCAAGAGGCTGCCCCCTCTTTGATTACTCTTCTTTCTCCTGTGAAGGAAAAAGGGGTGCGCATGTGAATAGCTTCTGCACTGCCAGGGTTTTTATTTGATTCAACCAAATTGGAAGCCATACAAAGCAAGTGGTGTGCTGACAAACGTTATCTACGATTCTCTGAAATCGGGCCAGTGTAATTTATTATTATATGACATAATTATCTCTCCTCTTGCGCTGTGGGTGAAGGCTGCTGTTAATGCTTGCTCAGCAAAAGAAAGACCAGCCAGGATGTGTCTCAGATAGCATCTTAAGTCTCCTGGTCTCCATCTGCCTGTTCCTTATTATATCCTACCTCCAATTTGTCTATAGGATCTTATCTACATTTTCATTAGCCCCGGGCTGAGGCTTTGCCATGATTGCTAATTGGATGCACCGGGCAGACCGGGTCCTCTGTCTGTTCCTGTGACCCAGGTCTGTGCTGTTTCCCATTACTGTCTCATGGGATGAAATCTGCTGTGGATATGTATATTTAAAGAAGATCAGACCGAAAGTGTGCACTATTATATTGCTTGGTATTCGATATCTCCTACTGCTTTAAGTTTCTGTGCTCATGTACTTTAGCAAACAGCATTCCATTTGGTAGCAGAGGATATGTTTATCTACGGTGCTGGCATGATATGTAATTTCACTCTGTGAACTCTATGAACAAAACAAATTACCTTTACAACCCCTGAGTGTAGGAGTTTTGATGTCAATACATCTTATTTGTTTACAATACAGAAAAAAAAGACTGAAGTTTATTATCTTACCCAGCCTTGTAAACACTATCAGCTGGTGGTCAGCTGGCTGTGCAGCATCTCAAAGTAATGGACTGTTGGTACCCAATCAAGTATTTCTTTGTGATGAATAAAGCTATTCCTCAGAGAGCAGTTCAGTTCTTCCTCTTTTAACTTAGCAAAGACAGATAGGTGCAAGTAAATGCTCAAATGATTTCAGAGCATTATGAATATGATAAAGCGCAGCAATTGCATGTTCTAATTTTGCTTGTGCAATCATCTTCTGCATCCTCGCATCAGTCAGCTGTATCATTTGTTCATGTTTAGCGAGACATACTTCCTTTATAGAAATGCCTCATAAATAAATACAAAGCTTGGTTGAGTGCACAGATACTTGTTTCCTCATTATGGGTCCGTGGAAACAATAGTGTTGTGCCTCAGCTACCCACTAGATGGCCCACTAGTTTTCATTGTGCTACAATAGTAGAGGAGAGGCTGCTCTCAATTTAGTGACGGCAGCCTATATCCACATGAGACACTGCAATTCAATTTAAAATCTTTTGTGTACAGGTAACTTAGTTCTCCCAATCTTACTTGTGGATGATGAATCATTCTGTCACCGTATGGACTCTATCATAACTAGATCTCCTTTTAAAAAAGATAAATCTTAGTGGCCTCTATTGCAATGGACAACTGATGAGTCAGTTATTTCATGTCAGTCACAGATTGAGATGCTCTGCTTTTGTGCTCCGTTTCCCGAAGACTTAGAGTGTGTAGCAGAGAGGGGAAAAGACTGCCACAGCTGTTGCTTATGAAGCCAGAGAGCACCCTGCAGGAGTAATGCAGGTAAAGTCAGGCATTTCAGGCAGAAATCCATTTCTGACACACTCTATTCTCTGTTCAGGGTTGGCTGCATTAACAGAACAACATCTGGATGAGACTGCCTCTTTATTGCCTTTTCCCTCTGACTTTCAAGCTCTAACGAATGATATTATCCTTGTCTCTTGTCACTGCTTCAGACACTCACAAAAGCATGAAACTGATCCTGCTGTGTGAATGCATTAGATGAAAAGTTTTTATATTACTTTAACATGCAACATGGCATCTAGCCAAGCTGCAGGCTGGTTCCCCACATTTCTGGTAGCTGTTTCTGCACCAGATGTGAACGCTTCCTCAAAGACAATGACCATAGAGCAGATGGTTCCAGTGATGACTGCAGTGGCTCAATCTATTTGGTGGACAATCAGGTTTTGGCAGAGGAACAATGACAAAAATAAATAAATAAAATAAAAAATAAGAGAAAAAAGCAGATGTTTATTCAGATACCAAGCTGACTTGCTGGATGCATTTTCCCAGTTCCCAGCTGATGACATTCATCACCACCTTCCTGTTTAAGTGTCTCATTTACTTGTCTCCAAAGCTGCCTGGCGTAATTGCTCTGTTCGGATTGCATGCAGCATTTTAACAGGCTTGGCGCTGGAATCTGGGGAGACACACTCGAGTCTGCAGGTGTTTTCCTGCACCAGCTCAGTAAGCCTCTGCTCTATCTCATGTAATTAGGAGATAATGAACCCCCACCCCCCTTAGCTCTGGAATCATCTGCCTCTGTTGAACTGTCAAATGTGATTCCAATAGACTCCCCGCACCGCTTCCCTCAGCTATGACTTCAAACTTGTCAACATGTCTCCTTCTTCTCAGCATTTGCTTAAAGAAGAAAATGCTTTATCATTTGCTCACTGCTTGCAGAATTAAACCTCAATAAAGTCTAAGCAAACAACCATAAAATGTAATATTGTGCTGTTACTTATTACATTTAATAATAAATGATTAATTAGTTTCATATTATCTAGGGAGATTTGCAAAACAAGCTACAGCAGTGCTTCTTATCAATCCTGCCATGTTGCACTCTGCTGTTTGGTTCCAGATTTTGGTGGAAGGCACAGCTGTGGGTTGAATGTGAGGCTTGAAGGCTCAAGGAAATATTTAAGGCATACAACAAGCACAGCAGCTGTCACAGAATCCATCTGCTCAGTAAAAACAGTGCTGGACCAATTTAGACACAGTTTGTGCTTAACCCTAACTCTGCTCAGTTTCCAGAATAGCCATCAGGAAACTTTCCACTGAGAAGATGACAAGCAATATGGTGATATCCATGTAAAAAGGGGTATCAGAAGATGGTCACCAGTAATGGAGCATATGGTAGGAAGCAGGGTTTGGGATTTAGTTATTTTTAAAGGAGCTTCATAACCAGAAACAACCTTTTGAAATAAAACAAACATGCACCTGTCAAGGAAAGTAAACGGTGGTGCTTAAAGGCATTTTTTTTTAAAATTCTGTGTGAAACCCCCCTGTTTCTTTGTACAGCCTGGGGATGATTTAAGCACACTGTGAAGATTTGATTTTTAACATTTGTAGTTTACCCCATATGTCTTTCTATGAGATTTCTTCTAGACAGGGAAACTACAGTATTTGTTGTGTTGCAAAAGTGGATCCAGATTAAAACCATATTAACACTTGTTTTATTTTTAAAAGCTGTCAAAGAAAGTTGGGGAAAAACAGTGGTTGACAAGTGACAAAGGGTATATCTGAACCCTCATTAATGCAGTCACATCTCACAGTACTGATTAACAAGCAGATTGTTATGCAATAAACACCAGACTTTAACATCTGTCAGTGGATTAAAGGATGTCTTTTCTCTCAGAAATAATATAGCTTGGATTTAGAGTCACAACTATTAATATTCTATTAAACAGAAGCTGTTCTTATTGCCCAATATGAAAGTCTGATCAATGACTATAAGAAAAACTGCTTAATGAGGCAGAGTCAGAGCTCACCATGTGTGCAAATACATCTTGAATTTTTTGTCAGTCTAAAAATGTAATATGGCTGCACTTCACCACAGAAGCCAGAGTTCGTGGTGGACTGTTTGATAGACCTCACGCAGTTTGGGGTTTTCATCAGGCACTCACACAGAGACCGATACAACAACTTTAAAGAAGATGGATATTGTGACCTTTCTGATACAAGATGCTATGGCTAACCGAGGGGTAATCTTATATACAGAGTGGAAAACTTTATTTGGACTTGTTTGCACAATGTTTGACAAAATCATTGTCCCACAACAGGTTTTTATGCTCCTTCTGTGGATTTCCTCAGTGTTTCCAGAGGTCAGAATGCAGCTGTATATGCCATTCACATGAAAATCCCATTACATAAGTGAAGCAACAAAATGTATTAATTTTAACTCCAGCTGAATATTTGAAAAGCATTTAGCATTGTTCTGATTCAACTTAACATTGCGCTAGATGCAGATGCACTCTGTGTTCATCATCAGTAAATGAGTCAGTCAAGCCAACCAACCAACCAACCCTTCACTAGGTATTACTGCTGTTGATCTGAGATACCTTGGGTTAACTTCAGCTTGCCAACACAAGGTTTGTCAAACAACATTTTGAGCATTTCCCAAAAGAGCAGAAACTCCCTCAGATAGTTGGTAAATGAATCAGATTCCAAGGACCTTTGATTTAAATGAGAAGCTAAATGTTAGAATTTATTTTCTAATTTACCAATTAGACTCGCCTTGACTTTGAGGATATAAGTGAAGAAATGAAGGCTATCATATCCCTTAGAAAATTTAAAAATTTACATAAACAGAAAAATGGAGGACTTTAGCATCAGCAAGGATAATAGATGACATTCAACTTTAACAGTTTTTAATTTAGAGTAGGAACGCTATTTCTATTTTGAAATAATTCAGTGTATACAGAAACCAAGCTTGTCTCCTAGATGTTTGGACTTTACAATACTTTGCAAAAGTCTTAAAACACCCCTCATTTCTTTATGTTTCGCAAGGAAAATGGGAAATAGGTGCAGTGCAGGTCATTTGCTAAGTTGTCTGTTATGTGTAGGTGCAACACTGTTTCATTCACTGAGTTGGGTGCAAGTCTAGATGTTGGGAGCAGGTCTGGCTCCTCGGAATGAAAATAAATAAATGAAGAAAATAAATAAAGAAATGAGGAGTGGCTCAAGACTTTTGCACAGTTCTATATATCAAAAACATGAAAACATGAATTTCTCAACATGGATTTATTTGAACATATCTGTTGAAGCTCAACAAAGTTCCAGATAATGTAACTCCTGCCTTGCAGGATGAGAACCCAGATCTCAGTAATTTAATCCTGAAAATTAAAAACTTGTCTGTTTCTTACAGTTTATAATATTTTTCATTATGATTTTAAAATGCATGTTTTGCCTTACATGGGACACAGAACATGAAATTAGTTTACAAAAAAAAAAAAAGAAGAAGAAAAGGAAGAAACAAACTCTTAAAAAAGCATTTACAGTAAAGAGAAGGAGCAATAATTTCATTAGTGGGTCAAAAAAGATTATCAGTCCAAAGAATGACATTCAAAATGTCAAACCTCATAAACTCTGCTGGGGGAAAAAAAAGATAAGATTATCAGTCTGCAATCTTTTTTTTTATTTTTTATTTTTATTTTTATCTCAATACGGGAATGTCCTTGTGTCCCTCACACAAAATGTGCCACACATTAGTGTGGCAATTGAATAGATTATTTGTATCCTTGTCATTTGGGCATTTTGGAAAACAACTGCGTCCGCATTAAGGGAATCCACCTTTTAAAGGTTGTGGTAAAGGGCAGCAGCCACAGGGGTGGGCTGAGCCCCAGCTGATATTGGCAGCATCTCTAAGTGATGTCTCCAGATCCTTCATGCATTATTCAAACATCAACTGTGGGGACAACTTTCCCCAACTAGGCTTCCCTCAGAGATTTCACACTGGCCTGTGTCTATGTCATCTTTGTTTAGGTTAAAGAGCATACCTGGAGGGAAAATACTGTATATTTAGCTTTTACATATTTATTGAGAGTTAGCACTCAGAATAAACCAGGTATCAGAATCTAGTAATGGGAACAAAGCTATATAATCAGCAAAAATAGAAGTCTGGTATTAAAGGAAACTCAAAAAGTTGGATTCACTCATCTACAATTGTAATGCCATTATAAACACACTTCTTCATGGGTCACCCTTAGTTAATTAATATAGATGCATTAATGAATCTACATTTAATAATCTTAGACACCCGTTAATTATGTGTAATAGTTTAGAAAAATGTTAATTAAAGGCTTAGAATTTACAGCCTTGGAGGCTAATTTTGTTAAAGAAACAACTAGTTTTTAGGCACTTATATGTCTGTCTTTTTTCTTTAGATCAATGTTAGTCTTTCACCAATTGATGATCTTTTAG
This sequence comes from Pterophyllum scalare, assembly GCA_024447675.2. Classification (NCBI taxonomy): domain Eukaryota; kingdom Metazoa; phylum Chordata; class Actinopteri; order Cichliformes; family Cichlidae; genus Pterophyllum; species Pterophyllum scalare. The sequence goes on along the minus strand of JAMQGT020007456.1, from coordinate 27,294 downwards.
CTGCCACAGAATTGTTCATTTATCTCCACAAGGGTGATGGATACAATTGACCTTCTCTATCTAATGAAATGGCATTTGTACTGCCAAGCTGCGGGACAAAACACTGTTGCTCTGTGAACTGTGCTTGTTAGCTGCATTTATTCCCTTCCCTCTTGTATCCAACTCTGCTGAGGAAAAACGGATACCTTTACAATGCCTGGTTTTAAAACACCACAAAAAGCATTTTCAACAGCTGCTAAATTTCTAATTGCAACACCAAGAATTCCTCTTCACACTCTGCAGTATTAAATACACCATTCAAGATCTTTTATCACTTCCTGGGATTACGGTAGAATTGAACATTTACAATCCACAGTAACTGTTAATTGTACATGTGAGTGCTGCACTAAACAGATAAATAGCAGAAGTATCACATCTGGTAGTCTGCACATGAAAAGTTGCAGGTAGAGAGACAGCGAAATGGATGGAGGTTAAGTGTTGAAATGAGCTCTATTATACTTCAAGGTTATTTTCATTCCTTTTTGTCCCTTTTTTTGTCTGTCTTACTTAGATGAATGTCAAGTGAAACAGGTGTGTGCTGATGCAGGAAATGCATTTTCTATGATGCAGTCCTCTTTTCATGTTAATACATTTAATGTGCCGTGGGAGATGACAGTAGGGAAGTGGTGGGAGCAAGAGAGTGCAAAGTGATGACTCGGTTTTCCTTCAAAGGGACAATAATCAGGACCGCAGTAAAGTGTGCGCTTGCCATCTGTTGTGAATGTAGAAGTGAATGTGGGCTTCTAATACCTATTATGAATGCACATCTAATCATTTTCTTTTACAATAGTTATAATAATGCTTTTGTTGAGAAAGGTCACATACACATGTTTTCAAGGAAAGACCAGATACCCAGAGTCCAGCCTGGTACTACATTTAGCTGGTACTGTTACCATGCTGATATATCTATAATGGTAATGGTAGCACACCGATGATTAAAAGTTATAATATTAGCCATGTTCACCATATGAGGGAAACCTGTTTGTAAGCTAACATTTGCTAATTAATGCTAAATATTTAATTGTTCTCTTATATGTGGTTAAATGTTGTTCACGAGATATGAGTGTAATTTGTGTGTAATTCAATTTATTACATACATATTTTTAAGCTGCATCAGTTGCCTATGTTTTTCCAATTGCTAGTATTAATAAATAATCACAAGTAGCCAGTTATTCATCATCAGCAATCTCAAATGTCACCGTCACACTAGGAAAACCAGTTGTTAAAAGCCATGGCACAACTAAAATTATGGCAACTGTGTGCAATGAACTTGCAATTTTGTTACCTCTGAAATGGTTGCTTGAAAGATGGGGATCATATCTGCAACCACTTGCAGTCAGTTGCCATTTTCAAAGACACTTTGGTGGTCAGTATGGCAATAAAACAGGAATTGTAATGGGTCAGCTTGCCGTCAACTTGCAATTGAATTTGGTCAAGTTGGCTATTCCATTGGCAGAGTAATTATTCAATTGAATTCAATTTTATTTATATAGTGCCAACTCACAACAGTCACCTCAAGGCACTGTATATTTTAATTTAGGGATCATACAATAATTACAGCAAAAACCCAACAGTTGAAACAACTCCCTGTGAGCAAGCACTTGGTGACAGTGGGAAGGAAAAACTCCTTTCTAACAGGAAGAAACCTCATGCAGAACCAGGTTCAGGGAGGGGCAGCCATCTGCCACAACCACTTGGGGCTAATTATAAAATTGGTTAGTAATAGTGCACAATCTGATAATACACTCTGATAACTGTATGATAACTACATACACAGAAATTCAGGCTTTTTTAATTAACCAACTGGCAGCCAGTTGAGTTGAGTCCTCTGTTGCACAGAGACACATGTAGATGAGTTGTGCTCATCGATACAAACGGACTCAAAGTGATTGCATCATGTTACCAACCTGTATGCATTTCTAAATTTGATTGCAATTATTTGCAAAGGTTCACCGTTCTGAGAGTGATTGCAGTCTGTCCGAGTTGGACCGCAACTGTTTGGAGACAGGATGGCTCTCACCACTCAACCTGTGTGACTGCCTTGCAGTATGCACTTGCAAGCATGGCATAGAATGGAATAGACAGGCAATTTCTGTCTTTTTGGACATGTGCTGTGCTATTTCACACTGTACATACATATATATTTAAATAATTCATAAACCTTCAAGTACCAGATTAACTTTGAGTCAGTAATTTCTGACTCAGTTACTTTGCACTACTCTTATTGTACATTGAAATGTCAGTGAAAGCTCCTTTCATGAAATGTTTAATCCAAGATTGGCCTGAAGCTAAGCTTTTTTTTATTTTTATGCACAGCTCTTTGTAGGATTCTTTCCTGTGATTTTATTAAATATTTGTGGCTATCAGCAGCAGGATCAATATGTAAAATATCTGCATCCCTAAAGAAAAAGAGTTCATGTGTGGACTGACACACTTTGCACAACAGCTGTAACTTCAATAGCTGTTCATTAACATTAATTTTCTTCAACATCTAGGCAGGATCAGGGACATAGTCTGGATCTAATTTCACTTTCTGCCTTTCCGCACTTCACAAAGATCAGCTCTCACACATGGGATTACAGTTTATTAGCTACATAAATACATTTCGTTGCATAGAGCCAGTTGTCAGTTCAAGTCCTGATCTCAATCAGAGCCTGTGGGACATGCTCATTGATATTGGTTAGAAAAAATATAATTTGTTTATTATGGAAAGTATTTTTTGTCATGCCAATCAGTGTGCCCATCACATCCATTAACCTTCAGTTAATGAATGTGTAGACTACTATATACTGCTGAGTGAGGTTTTTTTTGGTATGCTACAGCCTGGTTGCTTCCAGCTCATGGCATGGAGATACTTGCTCAGTGACAGCAAAGTGATATCATCATACATTCCTATTTACACTCTCAACACACCCTTTTTCCCTTCTCATTCCTGTCATGTATTCATAAGTCATTTATACAGTATTACTCCTTCTTGGTATTTCATTTATAAACATGAATATAAATGTTCAGTCTTGCTTAATAAGATCATATGTAACATGTTTAATGACAGCATTTTTAGAGGCACATTTATACATATGCAGATTATGAAATGAGCTCATTGTTTGTGGGTGTGTTAATAGAGGTTTTATAAATACTTATTTGATGTTATAAGTCATGGTTAATTCAGGTAGTTACTAGTTGTTAATTCAGTATTTTCTGTGATCTCGTCTAGGACCATCTATGCCTTACAAAGCATTTACAAATGAAACTGAAAGGTTGGCTGGACCTCGAGACTCAAACAAGCCTCAGCTATCTTGACAACAGGAAAAAGAAAATGCACAAAGCACATACGCTATATTGCTAAAAAGCATTCACTCGTCTGCCCTCACATGCATATGAACTTGAGTGACATCCCATTCTTAATCCATGGGGTTTAATATGATGTCGCCCACCTTTTGAAGCTTTAACAGCTTCAACTCTTCTTCTTATACAAGGCTTGGGAGCGTGTTTATGGGAATTTCTGACCATTCTTCCACTTGTGAGGTTAGACACTGATGTTGGACAAGAAGGCCTGGCTCACAGTCTCCACTCTAGTTCATCCAAAAGTGGTTCTGTTGGGTTGAGGTCAGGTCTCTGTGCAGGTCAGTCAAGTTCTTCCACACCAAACTCGCTCATCCATGTCTTTATGGTCCTTACTTTGTACACTGGTGTGCAGTCACGTTGGAACAGGAAGGGGCCATCCCCAAACTGTTCCCACAAAGTTGGGAGAATGAAATTGTTCAAAATGTCTTGGTATGCTGAAGCATTAAGAGTTCTGCTCACTGGAACAAAGGGGCTGAGTCCAACTCCTGAAAAACAACCCCATGCTATAATCCCCCCCGCCAGCAAACTTTACACTTGGCACAATGCAGTCAGAGAAATACTGTTGTCCTGGCAAATCCAAATTCACCCATATTATTGCCACATGGAGAAGCATGATTTGTCACTCCAGAGAACACGTCTCCACTGTCTAGAGTCCAGTGGTTGCATGCTTTACACAAATGCATCCGACACATTGCACTTGGCAATGTAAGGCTTGGATGCAGCTATTTGGCGATGGAAGCACATTCCAAGAAGCTCTTGAGCTAATCTGAAGGCCACATGAACTTTGGAGGTCTGTAGCGATTGACTCTGCAGAAAGTTGGTTACCTCTGCGCACTATGCACCTCAGCATCCGATGACCCCACTCTATGATTTTACATGATCTACCACTTTCTGGCTGAATTGTTGTTGTAGGAATGTTTGTAGAAGCAGCCTGCATGCCTAGGTGCTTGATTTTATACACTCGTGACCATGGATGTGATTGGAACACCTCAATTCAATGATCTGGATGAGTGATTGAATACTTTTGGCAATGTAATGTAGTGTAAAAATCTTTAATAGAATAAAATAGAATGCATTTATTGTCATTATACAGGATGTACAATGAGATTGGAGATGCATGATACAAACATAACTCACTTAAGATTTGCAGAATACTGAAATTAAGTAGGAGTATCAGTTTGTTGGAGGGATTTAAAAGAGAGACACACTGAATAACTGGAGCCACAGGGTACTTCAGCTTAAATATACTGAAGCTTCTTCATTTAAAAAAAAAAAAAAACACAAATAAGGTTATCACAAAGCAATAGTGAATATTTCCCAGAGCTTCACAAATGAGTACCCATCATATTAAACTGATATGCAAGAAAATGTCTCTGGCATGTGTAAGAGTTTGCACCTTCTTTAGTTTGTTCCTTAGATTCAATTTTCCTCTGGTTTGTAGCCAGTGAGCTAGCTTTAGTCAGAGAAGTCAGCATCAAGCCAAGTTCAATTCCAAACTGCTCCTGAAGTAAATGAAGTCAAGTTAACCAATCCTGTGCTTTCACACAGGTGAACTCAGCTGAAATCAACAAAGTAGTGGCAGGTCTCCTTCTCTAGCACAATGAAAACTCAGAGCAGCAGGGTAAAGAAGTGATCAGGTTTAGGGGTGGCTCGCCATTTCCCTCTCAAAACCCCAGCCTGTATTAAACAGGGATGTCACTGCATGAAGGTAAAAATCCAAACTCTCAAAATACTGCTACAACACAGTAGGAAACAAATTGCCTTTTTATAACAATCATGAATTTTTGAGCTTTTAGTTAATCATCAGTTATGATCATAAACCGTCAAGAATATATATTTTTTATAGGTTGTTTTATACCTTTAGTTAATGTAGCATATTTCTATTTTAATAAACTGAATGAGAATTTTAAATATGAATTGTAGCTTTGTTTACTTTTGATGCTAGGTTACGCTTACCACGTGTTGGAGTTAAACCACGTACAGCCTTGCAATAAACCATCAGTACTAATAATAATAATTTGTAGTATGCTTAATAAACTATTGCACATGTGCATTTAAATGTCTTGCTGCATGCTCGATCATCCAGGTAAGGACAAAACATTTCTGACAAAATGTGATGAAATATTTCTCCCACTGAAAACACAACATCCAGAACATACAGAATCAACTTTCCGGGATTTGCTTTGAAAGTCAAAACCCTTTCCTGCAATATTGTGTGACCCCTTGTGACATGGGAGCAACCTAAAGTTGCTTTTATCAGTAAAATATGGACACTTTATTCGAGGTGTTTACACTTGTTTGTGAAGCTCTGTGAAATATTCCCCATTGTTCTGTGATAACCTTATTCATATTTATTTTAAATAAAAATGTATCCGGATATTTAAGTCACCCTGTGGGTCCAGCTGCTCATTGTGTGATTTCTTTCCACGAGGTATACTGCTACAACCGATCTTAAGGTTCCCCCATCTGCCAAATTCCACATTAACTCATCATGCCAAGTATTTTCTGTTATTTCTGCTGGGTTACATTTCAATATACCAGACACTAATAACTGAAGAGTAAACAAGAAATTATAGTAGAGCCTCTAATGAGGAAAAAACATTTTTTATTGTTTTTTGATCAAAAAGCATCGTTACTTTTTTATCAGTGCTTAGTGTTAAATTAATGGCTCAGAGGAACCCAACATGAGATGCCACAACGTTGCTGCCATTCAACAAGCTTTTAATAATGGAAATATAAATTCATAAAATTCACCAATAAAAAAACAAACAAAAACAAACAAAAACACCGTCAACAACACAAACAACGTAATTGGACTGATGCGTTAATATTCTGGGGTTTCACTTTCAGGCCTGTTTTTCTTTCATGAAGTGAATATAATTGCTCAAAACATTTAAAATCCAATATCTCTTTTCAGAATCTGTGCCAAATACAGCTACGATGCACACATGATACAGTCTAATTCTGAACAATTTGGCCGACAGACTATAAAGTCATCAAGAGCCACGTACACAGCAAGCAATTATGAATGAGACTGCATGAATAATCAGTGCATTTGTCCATCCATTCATTTTTTTCACCCAACACATTTCTCACCTTGAAGGGATAAATTTAAACCTACCATTGAAATACAGACTATTTTTGTAACAGTGCACAGGGCTTTGCTCAGAGAACCGAGGACTACAGATTAAATCTTTTTCTTGTTCTTTTCCTGTTGGTGTGAAATCACAAACAGACAGCATGATTAAAATAAGTCTGTGCTATGATTTCGCTTTCCCCTTGATGCAAATTTTCCACATGACTTGAGTGCCTTTTTCTTGCAAAAGCTTCACAATAATTACACATCTATAGCCAAACTCTTTGAATTCGAAGTACTTACTTGGCTGAGTGAATCCTGTTTCATTGCCATGGTGGACACTGTGCCTTTGTCAGCGTGATGAGGTGCAAGAGTGACATTAAACCAGTACTTCTCTGTCCTAGGGGAAAGGCTGGTGTTTCTCTGCATCAGATTTTCTCTCTAATCTGTTTCTTCCCTCAATTCTCTGTGGGACCTGCACTTATCTGTGCTGTTGATGGAGGGAAAGAACCTCAGACTCAGAGAGAATGGAGCCCTCGCTGCAGTGAAGGTTGAGAACAAAAGGCCTGCCATTGTCACGGTCCCCTTGTATCTTGCCACAACTCTTAAATAGCTCTTCTGGTGGCTATAGGCTGTTATCTTCCATTCACTCATTTACCCCCTTGAGCAGCTGCTATTATCAGATCCAGATTCAGCTGTTTTCATTTCCCTTTATTGTAAAAACATGATCAAAGTTAGTGTTGAAACGCTTACTTTGCACAACTGCAGATGCCTCCTAATGTTGGGAGCTGCTGTAAGGTTACAGCAAAAATGAGAATTGACTCATTGTTTCCACACCATTTGAAAAGACCAGTAACTGAAGATTGCTTATTTATTGAGAGGTGCTTTTACTCGCCTGTCGGAGAGCTACTGCCCTTGGTCAGCTAACGTTAACCAAGCAATCCACTTTGTAAAGAAATGCTCTAAAACGCATGAGAAAATGGGCGCAGACATCACAAAGTAGCAATCTTTCAGAGCTAAAGGTTAGTTTAAAACAGAGTGTTACTGCAGAGAATCTGCAAATTCTTCTCACACTAATATACTTGAGAAAACCTTGAACATGAGTTTTCAGTCTGTGGTCAGCGTGGGCAGGGTCATTGTTACTAGAAGATATTAAAAAATGTTCTGCACAAATTCTCCAGCTTTCCACATTTTAATGAAGTGCAGGTGAAATGCCTCATTTCACTCATGTCACTTCAAGTCTTTCAACATCTCGCAGAGCTGTGTCACAGAAAACATTTAAAATTGCATTTGGTTTCTTGTAACTGGGAGAAACCGTTGGAAACCAAATTGTGGCTTTTATGATGAAACAGAGTGAAATGACAATAGTTTAATGGACTTACTGAATCTACATTATGCATATGGCAGCTTGCATTTCCTTAGTTTGATGAGCCATTAATACAACGTCTCAGAACTTAAATTGCATCATCTCTAAGCTTCAGTAGACTGTAATTTGTGCAATTGCACTCTTTCCAGTGAGTTGTTTATGAATAATGAAAGGATGGACAAGTTGAGAGCTGTAAGTGCCGGAGAGAATTCATGCTCGTGCTGCATGGGTGACCTATGTCAAATGCCATCTGTCTCCTGTCATTGAGCTGCATGGGTCCTAGCTACAGAGAACTCATTTGACCAGAAGCCAATAGTGAGCACAGCTAGGGTTAGGTTAGCCTTCTCCCTGTACAGTCTTATTTGAAACCATTTCCAAGATCCAGGACTGATTTATAATTCTACTGACGTCTTAAAAAATTGTGACAGCAGCACAAGGACAAACATGAAAGGATAATTCTAGTTTATTTCAACTTGATGCATTTAAATGTGGCTATTGTGTTTCTTTGTCATTCTAACTTTGGACTCTCCAACTCAGCAGTTATAATTAACTGCTGCGTTTTGAGCACGACACCCTGACACAAATTAAAACTACAGTCTCTCATCCTGGTGCACTGCTGTCAGATAAGGTAGGCTTTTCAGAGATAGGGACAAGCTCCTTTGGTGTCCATGCCTTGATGCAAAATTGGACACTGAGAGATAACATTCCCTTTTTAATGAACAATGTAGTAAACATTTGGAGGTTAGAGCATTTGTGGTGGAGTAATCACACATTTTCCAGCTAGGAGAATGCAGTTTGAGTCTTATTTGTTAGCTTTGTGTTTTGAGAGCTTTTTATCACTTTGCTTTCACTAGCTGATAAATTCATTTGCACCTGCTTTTTACTTTTGCTTTCACTCACTGGTTAAGTTGAGGCACCAAAAACTCCTTCAGGTTGAGACACGAAATGCAATTGAGTTGTTTAGGAAAAGAATGGTTTGGGTAAAAGATGTTGTAACAGGAAGCTGGTGCGGGTGGAGAGACTGGCAAAGCTAGCTAGGGTTAGCACTAGCTGTGCCCGGGTAACTCACACGCTTAGCCGACAAGGTGTAGAATATAGTGTCTTTATTTGGCAGAACTTACGGCCATCGAACGCCAGGCCTCCACGGCTCTACATAACCAGGTCACACATGACAATGGGAACAGAGCATCCCGCGATCAGCTTGTCACAAAGTAGAGCTCGCGCTCCAAGATGTCGGCTGGTTGAGCATCAGTGGTGTTCTGCAGTGGTTGTCCAACATACACCACAACAAGCAAGAAGCACCACCTTGTGGCAACATTCAGCCTTACAACCCATACCTTTTGCTCTGGCTGTTACAATGTCTGTCATGAATTGCAATAAGAGGACCCACATGAGGTCAGGCATCTTCTTGCACCAGGAGGAAGCCAGGCCCTACTGCACCAGCATAGTGTCTGACAATTGGTCCAAGGATTTCATCTTGATACCGTTAGGGATTATTTTTTACTCAATGAATAAAGGACAAATGTTTAAAAGTAAACTCCAGCAAGTTAATTAATAAACAGTGGATCAACCAAATAATAAAAAAAATTAATAATACACTAGACTGAGAGCAACAGATAGAAAATGGTAGACTAACTTCTCTGTCTCAGTGCATCTTATCTTGAAGGATACAGCCACAGAACGTACAGTTAAAATATCACCAAGGTCACCATGTTCTGTTCTTAATCTGGACAAGATTGCTAAATGACTAACTAAATACAATAAATATAACACCGCTACTTTACGGATTTTCACCTATCGCAGGGGTCTCTGGAACGTAATCCCTGCCATAGCTCTGGCAACACTCATCCTGTTCCTCCTTACACAAAGAAGCAGATACCGGTCCTGCTGCTGGGTTAAGGACCTTCTAACTGCCGGTCTCCTGGAATCTACTCCATGTTCCTGAGACTGTGGTGGGAGAGACAGCAAACATCTGGCATGTATTGAAGTGCCATCCTGGAGGAACTGGATTACCTGTGCAACTTCTGTAGGGTCCAGGTATCGCCTCATACCACGAGTAGTAACACTAGCCCTTGCCAAATGCAAAAGTAGTGAAAAAACAGTCAGAAAAGATGAGGTTGGGAAAATGTCAGTGGCCTCTACCTGTAAATTCATTCCTGGTTTGGGGGTTGTCTCATTGTTGCCCCTCTAGTGCACCTGTTGTTAATTTCATTAACACTAAAGCAGCTGAAAGTGATTAACAACCCTCTCTGCTACTTAACTGACCATATCAGAGGTTTAATTGACTTGAGGCTATACTCTGATTAAAAGTCAATTTGTGGACACAGTTCAGTAAGGACATGCAGGTGAAGATAAAGAGAATGAGAGAAGAGGGAAAGTAAAACTAGACACAAGGCACTAGAGACAAGTGATAACTTTCAAAACAAAACAGGAAGTGAGCACCATAACCCAATGGAGATACATGCAGAGACATGACTGAACAAACTTCAAACTCTGACACAAAGACTAAATTATCACTACAATGAAAGACTCCAAAATGCTAAAGAAAACATAAAGATCAATAAACAAAACTACGAACACTAAAAAAACGAATTCAGCCTAAAAATGTCAAAACCCACAGGCAGACCCACAGCACATAACAGCGCCAATGCCACAGACGATACTGTGCTTTTCTGTGAGATTTCCTTAGCAGGAATAAGAATAGGCTGCATAAACAAACAGGGGATTAGGGCACCTCACATGCCCTTGATGGAGATTCCTAATGCAGTGGGCAAAGTGGTTGTTTTCAGGCAGTTATTTTCTGTGTTTACTTTTAGTCAGACTTAGAAATACCAAAAATGACAACTGTCAAAGTAAGATGGTTGTGTACCATATTGTGTGAATGTCCTTGTTTCACGAAATCTTTAGATGACAGTAGGTGAGTGCAAATTCAGCATGACCCACAGAGGTGCAATAGCCACATTAAAGGGAAATATGCCAGGTTGAAATAAACTGGACTTTAACTGTACCACAGTGTTCATTTAATGATCTCTTCAGTAATATTTCACCAGACACCAGCGCAAAATAACCTCAGTAACCTCAAAAGTGCTTTCCAGCTTTGCTGATCAATGCCCGTCATCCCACGACTCTTTTTCTAGGCTGCTGAGATTTCAGATCCTCAAAAATCCTCAAAAATCAATCAGATCCAAAAATACTGTGATCTTCCAAATGCCTAAATGCCCCACACACCAGAAATATGAAAGATTAGTGGCTTTTTTTTCTCTAATTTATTTATATTTCTAATCAATTTTGAGTTTTCATTCCAGTTTAGTTTCAGTTAGTTTCTAGTTAGTGTCTACTTTCTACTTCTCATTTCTGTTTTGTCTTGATTACAGCTATATGGAGGATAATTGTCAGACTAGACACAAAAACCTAGATATTGCGAAATAAAAACACAGCAATTTTTAAGGCAGTTAGCTGTATAGACATCTGAAATCTCAATAAAGGTTGTGATCAGATTTGACCACAATGAAAAAGACTAAAACTGAAGGCATACCATGTGTGTTTTTATTTGATTTCAGTTAGATTTGTAAGAATCAGTTTTAATTTCTTGTTTTGTTTTTTTTCACAAGCCTTCATTTTAATTTCAGTTAATTAAAAATTTTTTTTCAAGTGCCTAGTTTCAGTTTTCAGTTTAGTTTAGTTAATGATAGTAACAACACTTTTTAAAAAAAAGACCAAATACGTGTGTAGCATTTAAAAGCCGAAGGAAGCGACAGACTCAGGCAGATATTTTGTTACAGTATATATACTTATAATGAGTTTGTTTATACTTTACAATAACTTGTTCTATAAAAAGTTAATTACTTTAAACAGAAATGAAAGAAATCACAAACATTTGAAATCCAGCAAACTATTTAAAGGCGAGGCATTTTTCAAGACCTGGATCTTCTGACACTTGTGGCCCATTCTCTGTATGTCACTTAAAAGATCTAATGTCAGCTGTGTGATCAAATATCAACTAATTCTGTTTAATTAGTTCTTTAAAGCCACAAGAGAATTAGATTACCCAAGCTCGAGTCATCAGTCACGATGATCGTGTGCTCTTATGATCGCTGAATTGGTAAATCACATAATTACCAGAAATGGTGATCAGCAACTCTGTGATTGGAGCAATGACGATTGGGAGGGTTCTTGTTTTACTGGAACAAGAGCTTCAATTTGAGGCCTAGGAATAATTTTCCTGAGATGATTTGACGTAAATGCAAAATCACTAAAGCAGTAAGAAAAAAAAAAGAGGTGGCAAAGTAAAAACATAGACAATCCTCTGCACACACTCCTGACACATAATGCACTTTTTGACTACAGCAAGGCAATCATAGATAAAATGGGAAAGGGAATCAAAATGCTCTATCATCACACTCACAAATAACATAACCCAATTCAGTATTATAGTTGGTCATAAAAATTAAAAGGGGGCCTATATAAACTGAATAAGGTGGTGTAGGAGAATAAACTCTCGAAGGCAGAAAGCTAGACAAATGAATGAATGAATGCCTTTATTTGTCCCCAGTGGGGAAATTGCAGTTAACAGAACACCCATCCAAGGAATATAACAACAGAACAAACAGGGGAGACAGGTGTCTGAGGTCAAGCAGCTGTTGCTGGCGCTACCTTTAGCAGGAAAAAAGAAGGAGTAACAGTAGAATAGGTAGGTTTGAAAAAATCATCTTGTACTGTGCTCATTGTGAGCACCATACGAGGTTCCAAAAAACACCTCAGCAAAGCAAATAGCACATTTAAAGCCTGGGATAGCAGCATGGTAGGGAAGGGTAGGGGTGGGGGTGTCGACAGAGATGAGGGGGTCAGGGCATTATGGAGCCAGGACCTAGCTCCCCGCCTAAACAGTCTACTGATAGTGATGGGCGTTCATCAGCGGTCGTGGTTCACCAGGTCCAGTTCACACAAATCACAAATGTGTGTCCCTTTCCGGTTAACTCTTGCACCCTTTATTTGTCCACTGCAATCATGATCACATTGTTTATACAGTCTTATAACTGATTCCTTAATATTGTAACCAAATAGCAGCACAACAAGGACATCAGAATAAAAAAAAGTCAAATACAGAAATAGTTTTCAAATGACTGGGTAGGATTTTTCTATTAGACATGTTTTAATTATCTTCAGAGCAATTAATGTTTTCTGTCTTTAAGAGGATAGACCTGGGTAAAAAATTACTTACCTATTACTGAAAATATGCACTGAAAATATGAATTAACTGCATTCAGAGGGTGTGAAAGAAGAAAGCTGTTCCTCAGATACACTGGCAGGATGTGGCAGAGGTGAATTCTTGTCAGGTAAAGTTAGCTCATTCAGTATTCCCACCTGTCACGTCACAGATCTTGTGGTGTCATTTCTTTATTTCAACTTTTTGGTGCTGGTGACAGGAGATTTCTTGTTTTTCATAAGGTGCTAGTAAATTAGAGCACTGCGCAAAAATCTTGAGCCACCTCTCTTTTCTTTATATTCGGGTTCCAAGGAGCCATCCTTTCTTGTAATTTTTTTTAAATGGGGTCTTTAGCAATAGTTCTCCAGGCTTTCTGAAGGTCTTTTCACTCATTTTTAGTCTATTTTCTGTACCTGGCCAGTGGTATAGGAACTGGACCAAGGGAGGAATGTTTTTTGTTTGTTGAGCCACTCAACACGGTCCTATGAGCAGAGTTCAGTGTAACATGTTCCAAAGCAATGCGTTATAGTAATCACATTACATTTTTCAGTAACACAGTATGTGACAAGTTACTGTACTGTAATAAACTGCGTGTACCTATTTCTACCGGTCATTTTTGTAAATGAGAACTGGTTCTCAAACATTTTAACTGGTAAAATAAAGGTTTAAAAAAATAATAATGTTTCTTCAGTTATCTTCAGACCAGGTAGATAGAAAGGGAAAAAAACTCAAAAATGTCTTTTTCTTCCTGCGCACATGCTACCATCAGCTGATTTCATTTTGTGTGCAGGGAGGAGGACGCTTAAGGGGTCTACAACTTTTGTGGAGCAGAGATACTGTTTTATTTTTACTGAATGAAAGGACAAGAGCACAGTGCTAAAGTATAAAGTGGATAGAAACAACAGCATTACACTGCTAACACAACTTTGGCTCTTTGCAAGCATCTGCACAGACAACATACTAACATAGCTAGTGAATAACCCAGAGTGATGTTAAAGCTGAGTGCATGCTGACCCCACCCCAGCAGCCAGAGCCTGATCTTCAACAGGCAACAAAAGCTGTGATGAGCAGTAGTGCTTGTAGAATTGTAGCCTCCATTTCTACTTGTTCATGTTTCTACAGTAGATTGCTTTGAAGTCTTTGTGGGCTGGTTTTCAATTTTGCTTTGTGTTTTTGGCTTTGTGTCAACATGTAAACACTAAAAGATAAACTGTATGCGTCCTTATTAGGATGGGGATTTGTGTTGCTGTGTGAGATTGTAGGCTGTGGTTTACATTAACAATGTTACTTATATTTTAATTATGTGACGGTGCATTTCAAGTCAGGAGTAATGTAAAAGGAGTATTCTACTTAATTACACAGTAATCAAGTAACATACTGCACTCTCTACCTGAAATACTCCTATCACTTCTTACCAGTTCACCACATGAAACTGGTTCCTCCCATAAGAAAGCCTCAGCCAAGGCTGGACCACACTTAAGCCATCATATTGTCTTGTCTAAACTGATTAAACCAGCTCCCAGGTTTGACTTAGTGGATCCATTTCTTTGAAGAACTGAAATGTCCAGGATATTGGCGAATTGTTCACAATTTAATCTAGCTAAAGCTTTAATCCATGTATGCAGAATGAGCCTCTGGTCATCTATTCAATATAAACCCAATATACTGTACAACAGCAATATTTGAACTTCTGAAATATTTGAGAAAATATTGCTCCTCATGGACCTAAAAATCCCAAAATGGTGTCTAATCCCTGGCTTAATGAGGACATCTGTTCAAAGAAGAAAAGTAGAAAAAAAAGTGGAGTAGTGAAAAGTGGAAAGCACAAAAAAGGGACTCCTTATTTAAAGTATTTCTCTGCTCTTATAAACATAATTACAGACATCCCTTCAATATTATTATGTTCCATGGAAGCATTTAAATCAGTAATCTAATCAATAATTGCTAAAATTAATTCATCTTTTCCTGTTCACTGGATGATGTTCTAGCTCATTTCTTCAAAAAGATTTCTCATTCAGTTTGTCCATCTACCATCCCCATTATCAATTCTTCACACATAGCATATCTATTAAAGTACCTGGACATTTTATTTGCAGTTTGATGACTTCTCAAAAAGCCACTTCATCCATCATTTTTAAATAACTTCATTCCAATATTCAAACTTCCCCTCTTGGCCACAGTCTTGTTAAAAAAAAAAAAAAAAAGCTGTTGAGCAGTTCATATAATTAGACCAACAGCAAAAGGCTATTTGATGGAGTCCAGTTTTAGAAAAGACAATAGCACTGAGACAGCAGTTCTTCTTAATGAAATTCTTCTACTGGCCAGCAGTGGTCAAACATCAGTTTTATTGCTCTCCAACTCCAAAGCTGCTTTGGATACATTTTGCCTGTTGATTTCAATTGAATGTCTTTGGCACTGGTTAGATATGCTGATATTGTGGCATAGAAGCATCATTTATTTAGCCAATGTGGTAATGCAGTGTGTAGCTTGCCCAAATAGTTAACTGAGGACACTCACAGGGAACAGGGCCATTTAAGTCTTGCCTCAAAAATTCCTCTGAGAGTCTCAAAAATTACAGTTTGTAAGGTTAAGGTTATGTTAATATGGTGGATATACAAACCAGTTCTAAAAAATTCTGAACAAAAACTTGAGACACTGTGGAAACTGTAAATAAATAAAGATGAGAATCGAAATTTGAAGGTCATTATTGAATAGCTATTGTGGCTTCAATTAATACTGATATTGAAATACATCAAAGGCATGTCTTGGGCTTCTGATTTTTGTCAGATGATGCCCAGTGTGTGTAAACTTCTTTTATACAGGACTCCCATATTAATGAAGATCGTATGAAGGCTGTTGAAATAATAAATGTAAAACTAACTACTTTGTTTCATTTTTCTAAAAACTACATGTATATAATTATAGAATCATTCAAAGAATAAATCATAGAATCAAAAAAAGCTGAAGATTTTCAGATTTGTTTTCATTCAAGTTATTGTAATATGCACACAAAAAGTACAGTTCAACAAAAATCAATATTGAATGCCCCATGATCTTTGGGCCCTCAAAGAGCATTGCCATAAAAACAGGTATGATTCTGTTATGGAAATCACTGCATGGGTGCACGAACACTTCAAGAAATCATTTTTCTGTGAACACAGCTTGCTCTGTTATGCAAAGGAGAAACCATATATGAACGTGATCCAGATTCTCTGAGCCAAAGTTCATTTTAAATGGACTGAGGCAATGTAGAAAGCTGTTCTGCGGTCAGGTGAATCAAAATTTCTTTTTGATAACCATGGAGTCTTTATCTTCAGGACCAAGTAGGAAGGACAGCATTCAGCAGGGGACGGCGAAATGTCAAAAAAGTAACTTAAAGGGCCAAATTGTATGTTATTTTTGACATCAATTCGCGGGCCGGAAGTGGGTGGGGTGGGGCCGGAAGCGGCCCGTGGCCCGGGAGTTTGGGCACCCCTGGCCTATGGAATTGGCAGCTTGCATGTTTTGAACGGCACCATCAATGCTGAAAGGTATACACAGGTTTTAGAGCAACATATGCTCCCAGCTGACATCTTTTCAGGAAAGGCCTTAAAAATATCAGCAAGACGATGCTAAACTGTATACTGCATCTATCACAGCAGGATGGCTTCATAGTAGAACAGTCTGGGTGCTAAACCGGCATGCCTGCACTTCAGACCTTTCAACAATTGAAAACATGCAGAGCATCATATGACAAAGAAGACCCAGAACTGTTAACCAGCTAGAATCCAATATCAAGGAAGAATGGGACAACATTACTCTGTCAAAAGTTCAGCAGCTGGTTTCCTCAGTTCCCAGACATTTATGGACTATTGTTAAAAGAAGAGGGGATGCTGCACAGTGGTAAACGTGGACATGGCCCAATTTTTTCTTGAAATTTTACATTTTCTTCAGTCTTTCATTTATATTGCAGGGTTCTAGCCAGGAAAAAATTTCAGCCCGGTGCATCGGGGGGGGGGGTAGCATTAGCTTGCTAATGTTAATTAACTAATGCCGAGCTTCCGTGTAAACGGACGAAAATGCTGCTTTTTGGAAACAGGGGTACTGTTTCGGTTGCGACTCCACACCACCAATATCCATACCACCAACTTGTGGCCTGGAAATAGGAACTACAGAAACGTCTCTGTGTAAACGTGTCACTTTTTGGAAACGACAATGGCAAAACAATACCGTTTCCACTGGAGACGTAGTTGTGTAGATGTGGCCTCAGCCTGGAGAAAGTTTGCAACTGGAAACCCTGGTCTTCAGAAGTTCATCCTTTTCCAACTAGTCGAATAAACAAATGTGTCGGAAATATGTCATTCTCAGCTCAGAATGCTCTTCTTGTGGTCCCTGATCACTGCCTCCAAGGCAGTTATGGTGAATGTTACAGAACAGCATCAGAGATATTGATAGAGAGAGTTCATGGCTGAGTTGCTTTATTTATAGCTGGTGTAGTGTGTATGTAAATCAAATTTGACATAACTTATGGTGTTTTCTCTTTATCTGACAAACTTCATCTAGTTTCCAAATGGTCTGTGATGTCTCTGTGTATCATGATAGGTCTTTTTTATATATTACTCATTAATCCAGGTTACTCAGGTTTGCTGTTTACAGAAAGGTGCCAGAGCAAAAGCTTATCCTTCTTGCTCTTGAACGTTTTAATGTTTTGTATGGCACTTTATGAAAGTGCACACTGATCAGCTTGATTATCTCGTGTCAGTGTAATGTTCAGCTGGGAAACCTTGGGTGCTGCCATTCATGTAGATATCATTTGTAAATGTACACAAACATTGTTGCAGAACAAACACACCCAGCACACAGCAAAAACAGAAAACCTGTGTCTAAACACTTTTTGTGACATAAAGGGAGTCTATACTATTTTCTATTTTTAAACAGGTGCTTTTAATGTTACACCAGTGTTTTGTCTCCCATCACATCATGTTTAACGCATAACATGTTGAGTTCTTAATAATCAGACATCTCCCTCTCCACCAAATGGCATGCTTAAAGCTGCACTGAGCAAGTCTTCCTGACAAAAACACTCCCAAAAGCCAAATTTTCATTGGGAACAACTGAATATACTGCAGTATGTAGCAAAACAAGACACTTTAAATTACCTTAATTAGCCAAAAAGCAATTGAAATCTCAAAAATGAAAACTCAAAAAGTAGCTGCTCCCCATCCTCAGAAAGCAACACTCACTTAACCGTCCTTATTATATTCATATTATCTGAACATTTGGTAATGTTCAGATGCTATGAACACTTAAACATTTGAAATGATGCAGGGACATGTCTTAATATTTTTTTTCCAGTCATGATGCACTTAATTTTTGGGCATACCCCTGGGTGGTCCTCCTGTGGTTAATCCTATCCAAACCTAGTTTTATGATTCAGGATTTCATGTCCCAATTGTGTGAAGAATCACACCAGTATCTCATGTCTTGTTTAATGGCATGTTGGTGTAACACTGCCGCCTCAGCACATTAACTATATTTACTACCACTCTTTTCCTCAGGAAATTGCCTTGGCAGGGTGAAGACGCACAAGCAAGGCATTTCCAAAATTTGAGCCTCCCACAATTTGAAAACAAGTATTTCCAGAATCATATTTTTCACATCCCCCATTTCTAACCTTGCTTGCCTTGCCTTTACTTTAGACTATTGTTGTGGATGAAGCTCATTGTGATCTGTAGATGCTAATGGTAAATCTTGCCAGGGGAACAAAAAGAAAGATGACACAAACAATGTTTATAAACCATCTGTCATATGAGGGGTTTAAGGGAGATGAGAACTACATTTTTATCCAATTTTAATGTTGTATCATAGGGAGCTGCATGGTAATAGTTTTACATGGAAGAGCAAATCTATGTGTGACCGTGCTGGTGTGCACAGCACACCGCAGCTGGCCCATGGAAATGAACACGCTCTAAAAATATTCAGCTAGTGATTCTTCTGTCCATCTTGAGTAACTGTGCAGTGACCTGTCATATCTATTTCCATCAGCTACTTTCCCTGTGAATTTAAGACATTATATAAGAAATGATGTTATCCCCGAGTGTGTGTTCACAGGATGCTTGCTTCTAGCTAAGCTTTTGTCATGTTATCTCATCTCATGACCTCAGATTTTTACCTCCTTCACTTGTCAATCTCCCTCTGCCCACATAAATTCCCAAGCTAATGCAGGGTCATAACAAAGGTGAAATTGTGAATGTTGCTGTCGAACAAACTGACATGGGAAGAGGTATCATAAATGAAATAATGGGACAAACAGTCACCTAGAAACTGTCAGGGGAGATGAGGTTGAGGTGGATCTGCTGATATGACCAAAGTTCTTTTGGAACATTGATTAAACATTATTTTTTCTGAGAGTGCATTGAGGGACTGAGATAAACCTTACACAGAATGGAGAGTCTTGGGAAGTGAGCTAATAGTTTTTGAAGATGATCATGGTACAATTTTACCATGTGTTATGCTAAAGCATAACACTGTTTTTTAGATTATACATCACTGTCTGTCCATCCATCCATCCTCTTCCGCTTATCCTGGTGCCTATTCCAGGTGTCACAGGGTGAGAGGCAGAGTACACTCTGCACAGGTTGCCAGTCTGTCACAGGGCTAACATAGAGAGACAGACAACCATTCACACCTGTGGGCAATTAACCTAACCCCAGTAAGTTTATGTCTTTAGACTATGGAAGGAAACTGGAGTACCTGGAGAAAACTCAAGCAAACATGCGGAGAACACCCAAACTCCACAGAGAAAGGGCCAGGCCAAGGTGGATTCAAACCTAGGACCTTCTTGCTTTGAGTCAACAGTGCTAACTACGGTGCTGCCAAGCACTCACTGTCATGTGCAAAACTAATAGTAATAATAATAAACCATTTTTAAAATGTAAACTAAAAAATGAATATGATAGGATCAGTATACTGCTATCCTTAGTGTTGTAGAAGCTGGAACAATCAACTTGCTGCAAAAAGATGGTTCCAGGTTCAAACTTGCTGGTCTGCTGTGTTCTTTCTGCGGGGAGTTTGGATGTATCCCCTGCGACTGCATACATTTTCTCCAAATGTTCCCGCTTTGTCTCACAGTCCAAAGACATCATGGTTAATTTGTAATTCTAAATTGGCTGTAAATGTGCGTGTCAGTGCCCGAGAATGGACTGGCAACCTGTCCAAACTCCAGCCCCTTCCAAACCCTAACAGGATAAGAAAATAGATAGATAGATACAATCACTTTATGTTTAGAATATGATTCGGTTAATTTATTTTTGGCTATTATCATTTTTCATAGGTATTTATGTGTATATGTGTTCTATACTCTTCTGTTTACAATGCAGATTTTCTTTCTGAAGCGCATTTAATATCTTCTATATTATTTGCATGAACAAGTAGGATGAATGTAGCAACAATAGTAGTAATAGTAAGATTCCATGGAGTTGGAAATATGATTCTTTTTTGTTGTTGTTGTCATTTTTTTTGTTTTGTTTGTTTGTTTTGTTTTACACACAGTTCCTTTAGACACCTTAATTGTCTCACTGTTACGCTCTTGTACCTCATTCCTCACTATGGCTTCTATGTTTCCAAAAGGAAGAACAATCCTCCACTGAACAAAAGGAGGGGAATTTAGACCCAGAGGCACCCATGCAAGTAAAACAGAGCAGTTATTTAATAGAAGTTATTTTCTGGTACATTGGATTAATTGGAATGGCTACAGTACTTCCCCTGTAAACACATTTGTAATTGTTCTCACTCTGGGAATAGATGTCTGTGTTTTACAAATTGCAGCTCACTGACGCTGTACTTAAACACAGCACCCAGCTGTTCAACAGTTACTTTTTGCAAGATCTCAATCTTGCAAATGCTGCATTTGTGACAGCATTCATCAAGGGAAAATACTGCAAAGTTTGCAGAAGTTATGTATGCTATATGCAGGGGTATGTGTAAGTGCATACCATCATAGAAAGGGTGAAAAGAAAATTTGAAAGCATCAATCAGATCTCTCCTTCTCAAAGGTAGTTAGCTTTCCTATATGTTCCTGTATTTATACTTTTGACATGGTGCATGACTTGGTTCACCCTTTCCCACAAAATTTTCCAGCAACTGTCTTTCCTTCAACATTACATCTGATTCTGAATTTCCACAATGTATGCTACATGCATCGCTGAAATTGTAAATACTGTTATTGTGACTTGTTTTTTTGATAAAGATTTGGGTGAGTTAGAACCAATAAATAATGACTAGCAAATTTAGACTTTTGAGCATTCAGATATCATTGCCTGCAAACTACAAACCACAGCATGGATATATAAAGCAATGAAAATTTATAGACTTTTACAAAAATTTAGTACAGTAAAAAAAAAAGAAATATCCTCTAAAATGATGCTCACTGTATTAGCTCTGCTTCTGAGCTCTCTTCTAACTCTTCATGACCCTTTAGCCATTAAATGCTCACCAGCTATTCACTAACTACATATGTATGTCTGCTGGTTTAATGCAACTTTTTTTTGCAGATAGAAAAATGAATGCACTGATAGTAAAGCAGGGAGTGAAGATTCAGTAAAGCCAAAATAATAAGCTGAGAGACACAGTAGAACTCTCTAGAGCTGCAGTGGGTGAAAGAATTTCAGTCCATTTCTTTATAACTACCAAAGGAAAAAAGAACACATTATAGAAATTTGATTTATTGTTCCTATAAGCATATAGATTATAACATCTTAAACCCTTTCTCTGATTTATGAGACCAAAGTGATAGCCTCACATATGACCAGTAAGTATTTGGCATAATATGGTGACCAGTATACACGGTGACGTATCCTGGTCATGAAGTTCTCAATATACTCCACAATGCAGTGCAGGGCATAACAAATCCAGTACCTTTTGGATAAACGTGTACTGCATTCCTCATTCTAAATGACAGAGGAAGCACAATTTGGAAGACCACTGAACAGAAAATATTTTAATCGATGAAGGGATTTCAGTTCTTCTGGGCAATATAGGTGGAGTATTGTGGGAAAATTCAGGCTGTCTAGAGGAGTGGTAGAAAAGATCGGTGCTTTAACTGCTTGCACTAGAGCATAGATGACTTAGAAAATGCCCCCAAGATAATCATGCCATAGAAAAGAATAAGGACAGGGGCAATATGACTTATAAAAGATACAAGAGAAGGAAGCTGGCACTAATTTTGTAGTACCTTGGAGTCAGAAAAAGTAATTTTTAAGCTTTTGTAAACTTTTGTAAGTATTATTAGCTGCCTATTTCTCAGGTTGAAGAGATTTTTTTCTTTGAAGTCCCTGTAAAAGCATATCAAATTTAGGGCTGGTCTATCGCAGGGCTAACACAGAGAGACAGGCAGCCATTCACACTCACATTCCCACCTATGGGCAAATTAGAATCACCTATCAACCTAACATGCATGTCTTTCGACAGTGGGAGGTAGCTGGAGTACCTGAAGCAAAACTCAAAAGATGTACTCCTTAGGCTAATTGGCAAGTGTAGATTGGTGAGTTGTCTGTCTCTTTCTGTGTCAGCCCTCTGATGAAATGGCAAACTGTTCAGGGCGTACCCCACCTTTCACCCTATGACAGCTGGGATAAGCACCATCCATCTTCTAAGTAGAAGAAAATGGATGTATGGAATTGCTGAAAACACATGGAGAGAACCATGTGGTTCTAAATTGTAGATTTAGACCACTGAACTGTGTTAGAATTATTGTGTGAACATTCTTCTGTTTACATTGAATTATCATATCTTCGGTCTTCATAAGTTTTATATTACACTGTTGTTTTATTTGGAAGTCTGCAAGAAACACATTCATACATTTACACATATAACATACATACACATTCACACATATAAGATGCATATAAGACACGGACTTTCACGTATGTCACGTACACCATGTAACGTATACACATTCCACAGTATGCTTTTACCATATATGGTAAGGAAAGAGCCAAGAATGCTGTTTATTACATGCTGTAAACTGAGTTTTATGTAACCCACGTGATTTTACTGTGAAAGTCTGGAATAAAACCGCTGCACTCCACTTCACACTTCAGTCCTCCTTGAACATATATTATTTATAAAGATCTTCATGTTTGATTTGGCAAAGATTTTACACTGGATGCCCTTCCTGATGCATCCCTCCTCATTTATCTAGGCTTGGGACTGGCACTAGGACTACACTGGAGTTTGGCCTCCCTGTGACTGGATACTGAACATATACTCAATTGAAATTAAGGTTAAAGCTGATATTGTGGGGCATCTTAATGAACATGTTTTTTATCAGCTAGTTAGAGTTAGATAGCAGAGTTTCATTCTAATTTGAATTCTGTGTCTTTTCTATCTTACACTGCCTTATCAACGGACCCATTTATCTTCAGACCTATTTGTACAACAGTGATCTGTAAAGGTTTGAAATTTATTGAGCCAAAAAAGTCATCTGGACCTGACAATTTGAATCCCTATCTTCTAAAGCTTGCAGCTGATTTTATTGCTTATAGCTAAAGACTAGACTGGGTTTTTTTTTATTATCAAAATAGGACCTGTCTTAATTTATCAGTTAGGAAAACACTTGTAACTTGTGAAGGCTACATTCACAAATGTTTTTATCCTCCTGCCCGATATAAAGTGGGAGGATACTGTTGTCATACAGTCCGTCTGTCCATATGTCCGTTCGTCCGTCCAGGGGTCTGTTCGTGAGGTTTTACCTTTCCAGTCTATAGACTCCAAAACCACAAGGAGTCGAACCATGAAATCTGGCATATGTATTCTTCAAAGATGTGCAACATGATATTTATACAGTACCAATCAAAAGTTTGGACACACTCACCCAACACACAACACCCCTCTGGGGCTTTTAGTGCCCTAGTTTAGTATTCCAAGGTAAAGAGCCAGTCTAGTTATAGTAACATCAATTCTATGTTGCAGCCTTATTGATTAGCCTGTGATGCCAGCTTCTGATTGGCTGAGCATTGTCTGTCATGTTGGTCAGGTATGAGCACTTGGCCATAAATAGTACAGGCCATGGCTAATCATTGAGCAATATTAAATGCTCAGCAATATTCCTCAAATGTAAACATAGTTGGATTATGTTTTGTACATGGCTGCCTTGTGATTATAGTAATGTTATACATAATGCATTGAGATTATTTAGTATGGGTGCATTATGTACTAATATTCGACACACGCACAGTACCAATCAAAAGTTTGGATACACTTACTCATTCATATGAGTGTGTCCAAACTTTTGACTGGTACTGTATATAAAATGATGAACACACATGAATATAAAAGGTGTGAATACATTGTAAGTATGCATTATATCTCCCTTATTGCCATAGATTATATAAATAGAAAGACATTTTGTAGAGCATAGAAAGCCTTTGTACAGGAGTGCAATATGTACTTTCTAAAAATATTTTACCATGGACATTTTTTTGTGTCTGTTCTAGGATGTGTTTAAAAAAAGGATTTGTAGAAATGTTAAAGATAATCTCAACTCAACTCAACTCAACTCAACTCAACTCAGCACTCAACTCAACTCAACTTTATTTATAAAGCACTATTAATCAATGCCATTGGCCAAAGTGCTGTACACAAGTAAGAGCAAACAGGTTTAAAATACATATATAAAAAGTAAAACCACAATTAAAACAATAAACAATAAGAACCAACATCTCAGACTGAGTTAAAAGTCAAAGAGAAGAAATGTGTTTTAAGAGAGCATTTAAAAGCAGAGAGTGAGTCAGCCTGCCTGATGTGCAAAGGGAGATCATTCCATAGTTTTGGGGCAGCGACTGAAAGAGCACAGTCACCTCTCATCTTTCTCTTTGACTTTGGGATAACTAACAGTGACAGATCAGCTGACCTGAGTGAGTGTGCAGGGACGTATTGGTGGAGAAGGTCAGACAGATACGGTGGGTGCATCACAGGATATCAATCTCTGACAGCATGCATAGAATTGTTTTGTTTTAAAGAGTATTGTCAATATTGAAAACGTATTTTTGCTGGAATATATATTTTCTAACCCAGATAAGAGCTGGGCTCAGACAAGTTCAAATCTCAGTGGCCTTGACCTCCAGGTAAATGTCAAAGTTCAAGTTTTTTTCAAGACAGACAACGTTCAAATCAGCAAAAACATCTGCTGGGGGCGGGGTTTGTTGTGTCCCGTACCACTTGTTTTAATCTGTAATTTTGCTGTTATGCCTTCTTGGCCAGGTTTCCCTTGAAAAAGTTAGTTTGGCTGCTCCCTTGTCACTGCCAGAGGGTAGCTCTGCATGTTTGATTTGGCAAAGTTTTCCATTGGATGCCATCAGAGAGAGATTGTATCTCTAGCTCTTGAAAAATAGATTTTAATCTCAAGGGACTTCCTGGTTAAATAAAGGTTAAATAATAAATAAAATACATGTGGAGAAAAGCTCCTAAGTGTGATGACATTAAGAAGAGGTGTTTTGATATGGTGTAGTGAGAGCCACATTGATGGAACACTGAGGATCACCACTAACACTCATTTCTGCTGTGACATTGTGTAATTTTACAGACTACACTGGGATTCATGGTCAATCTGCTATTACTGGTGAGGGGGCTGGACCAACTATCTCTTTCATTTGCCTTCAACCTCCCATCTGACTGACATGTGGTCCCATCATCATCATCAGTACATCCCCAGCAGTGAGTCCAAGTTGCTTTGTGTGCTTAGAGGACTATACCTTGACACACAGCTTCCAAGGATGAGGTCATTCTACAAAGTATTGCATGAGGTACAACTCTCTAATGTAGTTTTAAAAGGTGTTGTCAGCAGACTTTCCATTCAACTTATGGTTCAGTTCTTGAATTTCAGAAAGAATACTGCTTATTCCTTTACAGTTTTGAAAACTAATCTTATATACCTGAACTTAAAAATGTTGAACTATACCTTTGTGGTTCAAAACACTTTTGTGGTCTGATGAACTCAAAAGACATTTAACACTGCTTTACATGGCCTTTGAGGGCTAATATGGAAGTGACTTTCAGTTTAACTGGTCATTTTGACTTTACAAATATAATTAAGACTTTTTAAAATGTTAATACAGAAAATATTGCCACATTTTTCAGTCAGATGTGTGTTAATTACAACAGATTGGATTCCATTAAAGTGATGGAGTTGATGACAGACTTTGACGCTCTTCAGCTGGTAGTGAAGAGTCATAACAAAACTTTAGACAAACTGGAGAAAAAAAAATGTTGCTGCATGAATGATTTTAAATTTGACATTATTGCATTTGCAATGGTTATGGATGAGCTTATAAATCCTAGCTGGAAAAATGTAAAACTAGTTACTTATAATGATGGATTGCACTTATCAGCATGGCAGATTCTGCAAGTTGCTTTCAATGCGCCTGCGAAAACAATGAGAGCCTCTGGGAAAACCTAAATTATACATTAAACCTCCACTGCTTTTACACACACCACTGCCATCTTGTACACTGTCCCGAACCTTGGCTTTATCAATCATGTGACCCTGCCCATCAGCAGCAGATTAAAAGACTGTTAACCCTGTCATGAGGAAGGGAGAGCAGGGTTGGCATCAGAGAAAGGCTTGTCTAAATGTAAATAGGAACTGCATTTCTGGGTGAGCTTACCCTCCTCCCGGTACTCTACGCTATAATGGATAACACTGCCAAGCCTGCAATTACTCACTGTCTCTTGCCAGCACTGTTTCATTACACCTTTTAGAATGAATCCCATGAAATAAATTAACTAAGCTTAAATAAAATAAAGCTATCTATGTTGATGTTTTGATGACATCTTTTAAACTCTTCAGCCACAACCTTAGCTTACACATTCTCTGTGACTGCTATTTGTGCAGACACAGTTATTAATTTATGCATTCAAAACAGACTGATTAAATATTTATGTAAAATAAAATAAAAAAAAACAACTAAAAAAGCTAATCCTGCTAATAAAGTATAACACTTGACACTAATTCCAAGGCACATCAAAAAAACACAAAAATTGGCATACATATAAAAATCACACACAAATCCAGGAAAAAAGTAGACTATTCATCTTTTAAGATTAAACATTTAACAGCATAATTCTCACTTGTCACATTTAATGGTAACTTTATTATTATTTCATTAAGCCTCAGTAAGCCACAGTGCCTGCATGAACAATTCCTTTTCCTCACTGCAGACATTTCAGCTAGTAAAGCAAAAGCACACTGATAAAATTAAAAATGGTATATGCCTTGTCATTCCA